>CM051038.1:37348840-37353840 GCA_027627225.1 Congeria kusceri | reverse complement strand
TGTGATTGTCTGCGACTATCTGTGACTGTCTGTGAATCTTTGTGACTGTCTGTGATTGTCTGTTACTGACTGTGACTGTCTGTGACTGTCAGGGACTGTCTGAGACTGTCTGTGACTGTCTGTGACTGTCTGTGACTGTCTGTGACTGTCTGTGACTGTCCGAGACTGTCTGTGACTGTCCGTGACTGTTTGTGACTGTCTGTTACTGTCTGTCTGCCTGTCTGTCTGTCTGTCTGTCTGTCTGTCTGTCTGCCTGACTGTCTGTCTGTCTGTCTGTCTGTCTCTCTGTAGGTCTGTCTGTCTGTCTGTATGTCTGTCTGTCTGTCTGGCTGTCTGTCTGTCTGTCTGTCTGTCTGAGACTGTCTGTCTGAAACTGACCGTATGACACTGTATGTCTGAGACTATCCGTCTGAGACTGTCCGTCTGTGACTGTCCGTCTGAGACTGCCGTCTGAGACTGTCCGTTTGTGACTGTCCGTCTGAGACTGTTCGTCTGAGACATTGTGTCTGAGACTGTCCGTCTGAGACTGTCTGTCTGACACTGTCCGTCTGAGACTGTCCGTGTGAGAATGTCTGACTGAGACTGTCTGTCTGAAACTGTCCATCTGAGACTGTCTGTATGAGTCTGTCCGTCTGAGAGTGTCTGTGACTGTCTGTGACTGTCTGTGACTGTCTGTGACTGTCCGAGACTGTCTGTGACTGTCTGTTACTGTCTGTCTGACAGTCTGTCTGTCTGTCTGTCTGTCTGTCTGTCTGTCTGTCTCTCTGTCTGTGAGACTGTCTGTCTGTCTGTCTGTCTGTGTCTGCCTGTGTCTGCATGTGGTTGTCTATGACTGTCTGTGACTGTCTGTGACTGTCTGTGACTGTCTGTGACTGTCTGTGACTGTCTGTGACTGTCTGTGACTGTCTTTGACTGTCTGTGTCTGTCTGTGAATGTCTGTGACTGTCTGTGTATGTGACTGTCTGTCTGTGACTGTCTGTCTGTCTGTGACTGTCTGTCTGTCTGTGACTGTCTGTCTGTCAGTGACTGTCTGTGTCTGTCTGTGACTGTCTGTGACTGTCTGCGACTGTCTGTGACTGTCTGTGACTGTCTTTGACTGTCTGTGACTGTCTGTGACTGTCTGTCAGTTTGTATGTATGTCTGTTTGTCTGTCTGTCTGACTGTCTGTCTGTCTCTCTGTGTCTGTCTTTGACTCTCTGTGTCTGTCTGTGTCTGTCTGCGACTGTCTGCGACGGTCTGTGACTGTTTGTGACTGTCTGTGACTGTCTGTGACTGTCTGTGACTGTCTGTGACTGTCTGTGACTGTCTGTGACTCTCTGTGACTCTCTGTGACTGTCTGTGACTGTCTGTGACTGTCAGTCTGTCTGTCTGTCTGTCTGTGTGTCTGTCAGTCTTTTTGTCTGTCTGTCTGTCTGTCAGTCTGTCTGTCTGTCTGTCTGTCTGTCTGTCTGACTGTCTGAATGAGTCTGTCCGTGTGAGACTGTCTGTCTGTCTGAGACGGTCCGGGCGAGACTGTCTGTCTGTCTATAATTGTCTGTCTGTCTGTGACTGTCTGTATGTCTGTGACTGTCTGTCTCTCTGTGACTGCCTGTCTGTCTGTGACTGTCTGTGTCTGTCTATGACTGTCTGTCTGTGACTGTCTGTATGTGACTGTCTGCTTGAGACTGTCTGTCTGAGACTGTCTGTCTGAGACTGTCCGTCTGAGACTGTCTGTCTGAGACTGTCTGTCTGAGACTGTCCATCTGAGACTGTCTGTCTGAGTCTGTCCGTCTGAGACTGTCTGTCTGAGAATGTCCGTCTGAGACTGTATGTCTGTCTGAGACTGTCCGTCTGAGACAGTCTGTCTGACTGTCTGTGACTGTCTGCCTGTGACTCTCTGTCTGTGACTGTCTGTCTGTCTCTATGATTGCCTGTGACTGTCTTTGTCTGTCTGTGACTGTCTGTGACAGTCTGTGACTGTCTGTGACTGTCTGTGACTGTCTGTGACTGAATGTCTGTCTGTGACTGTCTGTGTCTGTCTGTGACTGCCTGTGACTGTCTGTGACTCTTTGTGTCTGTCTGTGTCTGTCTGTGTCTGTCTGTAACTGTGTGTGACTGTCTGTGACTGTCTGTGACTGTCTGTGACTGTCTGTGACTGTCTGTGACTGTCTGTAACTGTCTGTAACTGTCTGAGACTGTCTGTGACTGTCAGTGACTGTCTGTCTCTCTGTCTGTCTGTCTGTCAGTCGGTCTGTCTGTCTGTCTGTCTGTCTGTCTGTCTGTCTGTCTGTCTGTCTGCCTGTCTGTCTGTCTGTCTGTCTGAATGAGTCTGTCCGTGTGAGACTGTCTGTCTGTCTGAGACGGTCCGTGCGAGACTGTCTGTCGGTCTATAATTGTCTGTCTGTCTGTGACTGTCTGTATGTCTGTGACTGTCTGTCTCTCTGTGACTGCCTGTCTGTCTGTGACTGTCTGTGTCTGTCTATGACTGTCAGTCTGTGACTGTCTGTCTGAGACTGTCTGTCTGAGACTGTCTGTCTGAGACTGTCTGTCTGAGACTGTCCGTCTGAGACTGTCTATCTGAGACTGTCTGTCTGAGACTGTCCATCTGAGACTGTCTGTCTGAGTCTGTCCGTCTGAGACTGTCTGTCTGAGAATGTCCGTCTGAGACTGTATGTCTGTCTGACTGTCTGTGACTGTCTGCCTGTGACTCTCTGTCTGTGACTGTCTGTCTGTCTCTATGATTGCCTGTGACTGTCTTTGTCTGTCTGTGACTGTCTGTGACAGTCTGTGACTGTCTGTGACTGTCTGTGACTGTCTGTGACTGTATGTCTGTCTGTGACTGTCTGTGTCTGTCTGTGACTGCCTGTGACTGTCTGTGACTCTTTGTGTCTGTCTGTGTCTGTCTGTGTCTGTCTGTAACTGTGTGTGACTGTCTGGGACTGTCTGTGACTGTCTGTGACTGTCTGTGACTGTCTGTGACTGTCTGTAACTGTCTGAGGCTGTCTGTAACTGTCAGTGACTGTCTGTCTCTCTGTCTGTCTGTCTGTCAGTCGGTCTGTCTGTCTGTCTGTCTGTCTGTCTGTCTGTCTGTCTGTCTGTCTGTCTGTGTGTCTGTCTGTCTGTTTGAGACTGTCAGTCTGAGACTGTCTGTCTGAGACTGTCCGTGTGAGAATGTCTGACTGAGACTGTCTGTCTGAAACTGTCCATCTGAGACTGTCTGTATGAGTCTGTCCATCTGAGACTGTCTGTCTGAGACTGTCCGTCTGAGACTGTCTGTCTGTCTGTCTGTGACTGTCTGTCTGTCTGTGACTGTCTGTCTGTCTCTCTGTCTGTCTGTGACTGTCTGTCTGTCTCTGTTATTGACTGTGACTGTCTGTGTCTGTCTGTGACTGTCTGTGACTGTCTGTGACTGTCTGTGCCTGTCTGTGACTGTCTGTGATTGTCTGTGACTGTCTGCGACTGTCTGTGATTGTCTGTCACTGTCTGTGACTGTCTGTGACTGTCTGAAACTGTCTGTGACTGTCCGAGACTGTCTGTGACTGTCCGTGACTGTTTGCGAATGTATGTTGCTATCTGTCTGTCTGTCTGTCTGTCTATCTGAGTGTCTGCCTGACTGTCTGTCTGTCTGTCTGTCTGTCTGTCTGTCTGTCTTTCTGTCTGTCTGTCTGAGACTGTCTGTCTGAGACTGTCCTTCTGAGACTGTCCGTCTGAGACTGTCCTTCTGAGACTGTCAGTCTGAGACCGTCATTCTGAGCCTGTCCGTCTGATACTGTGTGTCTGAGACTGTCCGTCTGAGACTTTCTGTCTGAGACTGTCCGTCTGAGACTGTCTGTCTGAGAATGTCCGTCTCAGACTGTCTGTCTGAGTTTGTCCGTCTGAGACTCTCTATCAGTCTGAGACGGTCCGTCTGAGACTGTCTGTCAGTCTGTGACTGTCTGTCTGTGACTGTCTGTCTGTCTGTGCTGTCTGTCTGTCTGTGACTGTCTGTCTGTGACTGTCTGTGTCTGTCTGTGTCTGTCTGTGGATGTCTATGTCTGCCTTTGACTGTCTATGACTGTCTGTTACTGTCTGAGACTGTCTGTGACTGTCTGTGACTGTCTGTGACTGTATGTGACATTCTGTGATTGTCTGTGACTATCTGTGATTGTCAGTGACTGTTTGTGACTGTCTGTGACTGTGTGTGAATGTCTGTGACTGTCTGAGACTGTCTGAGACTGTCTGTGACTGTCCGTGACTGTCTGCGACTGTCTGACACTGTCTGACTCTCTGTCTGTCTGTTGTCTGAATGTCCGTCTGAGACTGTATGTCTGTCTGAGACTGTCCGTCTGAGACAGTCTGTCTGACTGTCTGTGACTGTCTGCCTGTGACTCTCTGTCTGTGACTGTCTGTCTGTCTCTATGATTGCCTGTGACTGTCTATGTCTGTCTGTGACTGTCTGTGACTGTCTGTGACTGTCTGTGACAGTCTGTGACTGTCTGTGACTGTCTGTGACTGTCTGTGACTGTCTGTGACTGTGTGATTGTCTGTGACAGTCTGTCTGTCTGTGACTGACTGTCTGTCTGTGACTGTCTGTCTGTCTGTGTCTGTATGTCTGTGACTCTCTGTGTCTGTCTGTGACTGTCTGTGACTGTCTGAGACTGTCTGCGGCTGTCTGCGACTGCCTGAGGCTGTCTGTGACTGTCTGTGGCTGTCTCTGACTGTTTGTGACTGTCTGTGACTGTCTGTGACTGTCTGTGACTGGCTGTGACTGTCTGTCTGTCTGTCTATCTGTCTGTTTGTCTGTCTGTCTGTCTGTCTGTCTATCTGTCTTTCTGTCTGTGTCTGCCTGGGTCTGAATGTGATTGTCTGTGACTGTCTGTGACTGTCTGTGACTGTCTGTGGCTCTCTGTGACTGTCTGTGACTGTCTGTGACTATCTGTGACAGTCTGTGACTATCTGTGACGGTCTGTGACGGTCTGTGACTGTCTGTGACTGTCTGTGACTGTCTGTGACTGTCTGAGACTGTCTGTGACTGTCCGCGA
>CM051038.1:37333840-37338840 GCA_027627225.1 Congeria kusceri | reverse complement strand
TCCGTGTGAGACTGTCTGACTGAGACTGCCCGTCTGAGACTGTCCGTCTGAGACTGTCTGTCTGTCTGTCTGTCTCTATGATTGTCTGTGACTGTCTTTGTCTGTCTGTGACTGTCTGGGACAGTCTGTGACTGTCTGTGACTGTCTGTGGATGTCTGTGACTGTCTGTCTGTCTGTGACTGTCTGTGTCTGTCTGTGACTGCCTGTGACTGTCTGTGACTGTTTGTGTCTGTCTGTGTCTGTCTCTGTCTGTCTGTAATTGTGTGTGACTGTCTGTGATTGTCTGTGACTGTATGTGACTGTCTGTGACTCTCTGAGACTGTCTGTGACTGTCAGTGACAGTCTGTTACTGTCTGTCTGACAGTCTGTCTGTCTGTCTGTCTGTCTGTCTGTCTGTCTGTCTGTCTGTCTCTCTGTCTGTCTGTCTGTCTGTCTGTCTGTGTCTGCCTGTGTCTGCATGTGGTTGTCTATGACTGTCTGTGACTGTCTGTGACTGTCTGTGACTGTCTGTGACTGTCTGTGACTGTCTGTGACTGTCTGTGACTGTCTGTGACTGTCTGTGACTGTCTATGACTGTCTGTGTCTGTCTGTGAATGTCTGTGACTGTCTGTGTATGTGACTGTCTGTCTGTGACTGTCTGTCTGTCTGTGACTGTCTGTCTGTCTGTGATTGTCTGTCTGTCTGTGACTGTCTGTGTCTGTCTGTGTCTGTCTGTGACTGTCTGCGACTGTCTGTGACTGTCTGTGACTGTCTTTGACTGTCTGTGACTGTCTGTGACTGTCTGTCAGTTTGTATGTATGTCTGTTTGTCTGTCTGTCTGACTGTCTGTCTGTCTCTCTGTGTCTGTCTTTGACTCTCTGTGTCTGTCTGTGTCTGTCTGCGACTGTCTGCGACGGTCTGTGACTGTTTGTGACTGTCTGTGACTGTCTGTGACTGTCTGTGACTGTCTGTGAGTCTCTGTGACTCTCTGTGGCTGTCTGTGACTGTCTGTGACTGTCAGTCTGTCTGTCTGTCTGTCTGTGTGTCTGTCAGTCTGTTTGTCTGTCTGTCTGTCTGTCAGTCTGTCTGTCTGTCTGTCTGTCTGTCTGTCTGTCTGAATGAGTCTGTCCGTGTGAGACTGTCTGTCTGTCTGAGACGGTCCGGGCGAGACTGTCTGTCTGTCTATAATTGTCTGTCTGTCTGTGACTGTCTGTATGTCTGTGACTGTCTGTCTCTCTGTGACTGCCTGTCTGTCTGTGACTGTCTGTGTCTGTCTATGACTGTCTGTCTGAGACTGTCCGTCTGACACTGTCTGTCTGATACTGTCTGTCTGAGACTGTCCGTCTGAGACTGTCTGTCTGTTTCAGACGGTACGTCTGAGACTGTCTGTCTGTCTGTCTGCGACTGTCTGTCTGTCTGTGACAGTCTGTCTGTCTGTGCAGTCTGTTTGTCTGTGACTGTCTGTGTCTGTCTGTGACTGTCTGTGTCTGTCTGTGTCTGTCTGTGTCTGTCTGTGACTGTCTGTGACAGTCTGTGACTGTCTGTGACTGTCTGTGACTGTCTGTGACTGAATGTCTGTCTGTGACTGTCTGTGTCTGTCTGTGACTGCCTGTGACTGTCTGTGACTCTTTGTGTCTGTCTGTGTCTGTCTGTGTCTGTCTGTAACTGTGTGTGACTGTCTGGGACTGTCTGTGACTGTCTGCGACTGTCTGTGACTGTCTGTGACTGTCTGTGACTGTCTGTAACTGTCTGAGACTGTCTGTGACTGTCAGTGACTGTCTGTCTCTCTGTCTGTCTGTCTGTCTGTCTGTCTGTCTGTCTGAATGAGTCTGTCCGTGTGAGACTGTCTGTCTGTCTGGGACGGTCTGTGCGAGACTGTCTAACTGTCTATAATTGTCTGTCTGTCTGTGACTGTCTGTATGTCTGTGACTGTCTGTCTCTCTGTGACTGCCTGTCTGTCTGTGACTGTCTGTGTCTGTCTATGACTGTCTGTCTGTGACTGTCTGTATGTGACTGTCTGTCTGAGACTGTCTGTCTGAGACTGTCTGTCTGAGACTGTCCGTCTGAGACTGTATGTCTGTCTGAGACGGTCCGTCTGAGACTGTCTGTCTGTCTGTCTGTGCTGTCTGTCTGTCTGTGACTGTCTGTCTGTGACTGTCTGTGACTGTCTGAGTCTGTCTGTGTCTGTCTGTGTCTGTCTGTGTCTGTCTGTGTCTGACTGTGACTGTCTGTGACTGTCTGTGACTGTCTGAGTCTGTCTGTGACTGTCTGTGACATTCTGGGCCTGTCTGTGATTGTCTGCGGCTATCTGTGACTGTCTGTGACTGTCTGTGACTGTCTGTGACTGTCTGTGATTGTCTGCGACTGTCTGTGACTGTCTGTGACTGTCTGTGACTGTATGTGACAGTCTGTGACTGTCTGTGACTGTCAGTGACTGTCTGTGACAGTCCGAGACTGTCTGTGACTGTCCGTGACTGTTTGTGACAGTCTGTTACTATCTGTCTGCCTGTCTGTCTGCCTGTCTGTCTGTCTGTCTGTCTGCCTGTGTGTCTGCCTGACTGTCTGTCTGTCTGTCTGTCTGTCTGAGACTGTCCGTCTGAGACTGTCCGTCTGAGACTGTCCGTCTGAGATTGTCCGTCTGAGACTGTGTGTCTGAGACTGTCCGTCTGAGACTCTGTCTGACACTGTCCGTCAGAGACTGTCTGTCTGAAACTGTCCGTCTGAGACTGTCTGTCTGTCTAAGACGGTCCGTCTGAGTCTGTCTGTCTGTGACTCTCTGTTTGTCTGTGTCTGTCAGTCTGTCTGTGCTGTCTGTCTTTCTGTGACTGTCTGTCAGTGACTGTCTGTCAGTGACTGTCTGTGTCTGTCTGTGTCGGTCTGTGTATGACTGTGTCTGCCTTTGACTGTCTATGACTGTCTGTGACTGTCTGAGACTGTCTTTGACTGTCTGTGACTGTCTGTGACTGTCTGTGACTGTGTGACTGTGTGTCTGAGACTGTCCGTCTGAGACTGTCTCTCTGACACTGTCCGTCTGAGACTGTCTGTCTGAGACTGTCCGTCTGAGACTGTCTGTCTGTCTGAGACGGTCCGTCTGAGACTGTCTGTCTGTGACTGTCTGTCTATCTGTGACTGTCTGTCTGTGCTGTCTGTCTGTCTGTGACTGTCTGTCAGTGACTGTCTGTGTCTGTCTGTGTCGTTCTGTGTATGTCTGTGTCTGCCTTTGACTGTCTATGACTGTCTGTGACTGTCTGAGACTGTTTCTGGCTGTCTGTGACTGTCTGTGACTGTCTGTGATTGTCTGTTACTGACTGAGACTGTCTGTGACTGTCTGTGACTGTCTGTGGATGTCTGTGACTGTCTGTCTGTCTGTGACTGTCTGTGTCTGTCTGTGACTGCCTGTGACTGTCTGTGACTGTTTGTGTCTGTCTGTGTCTGTCTCTGTCTGTCTGTAATTGTGTGTGACTGTCTGTGATTGTCTGTGACTGTATGTGACTGTCTGTAACTGTCTGAGACTGTCTGTGACTGTCAGTGACTGTCTGTCTCTCTGTCTGTCTGTCTGTCAGTCGGTCTGTCTGTCTGTCTGTCTGTCTCTCTGTCTGTCTGTTGTCTGTATGTCTGTCTCTCTGACTGACTGTCTGTCTGTCTGTGTCTGCCTGTGTCTGCCTGTGATTGTCTATGACTGTCTGTGACTGACTGTGACAGTCTGTGACTGTCTGTGAATGTCTGTGACTGTCTGTGACTGTCTGTGACTGTCTGTGACTGTCTGTGACTATCTGTGTCTCTCTGTGACTATCTGTGACTGTCTGTGTCTGTGACTGTCTGTCTGTGACTGTCTGTCTGTGACTGTCTGTCTGTCTGTCTGTGACTGTCTGTGTCGGTCTGTTACTGTCTGTGACTATCTGTGACTGTCTGTGACTGTCTTTGACTGTCTGTGATTGTCTGTCAGTTTGTCTGTATGTCTGTTTGTCTGTCTGTCTGTCTGTCTGTCTGTCTGTGTCTGTCTGTGACTGTCTGTGTCTGTCTGTGTCTGTCTGCGACTGTCTGCGACGGTCTGTGACTGTTTGTGACTGTCTGTGACTGTTTGTGTCTGTCTGTGTCTGTCTCTGTCTGTCTGTAACTGTGTGTGACTGTCTGTGATTGTCTGTGACTGTATGTGACTGTCTGTGACTGTCTGAGACTGTCTGTGACTGTCTGTGACTGTCTGTGACTGTCTGTGACTGTCTGTGACAGTCTGTGACTGTCTGTCTGTCTGTCTGTCTGTCTGTCTGTTAGTCGGTCTGTCTGTCTGTCTGTCTGTCTGTCTCAATGTGACTGTCTGTGACTGTCTGTGACTGTCTGTCTGTCTGTCTGTCTGTCTGTTTGTTAGTCGGTCTGTCTGTCTGTCTGTCTCAATGTCTGTCTGTGTGTCAGTCTGTCTGTCTGAGACTGTCTGTCTGAGACTGTCTGTCTGAGACTGTCTGTCTGAGACTGTCTGTCTGAGACTATCCGTGTGAGACTGTCTGTCTGAGACTGTCTGTCTGTGACTGTCCATCTGAGACTGACTGTCTGAGTCTGTCCGTCTGAGAGTGTCTGTCTGAGACTGTCCGTCTGAGACTGTATGTCTGTCTGAGACTGTCCGTCTGAGACTGTCTGTCTGTCTGTCTGTGACTGTCTGTTTGTCTGTGACTGTCTGTCTCTCTGTCTGTCTGTGACTGTCTGTCTGTATCTGTGATTGTCTGTGACTGTCTGTGTCTGTCTGTGACTGTCTGTGACTGTCTGTGACTGTCTGTGACTGTCTGTTACTGTCTGTGACTGTCTGGGACTGTATCCGACTGTCTGTGACAGGCTGTGACTGTCTGTGACTGTCTGTGATTTTCTGTGACTGTCTGTGACTGTCTGTGACTGTCTGTGACTGTCTGTGACTGTCCGAGACTGTCTGTGACTGTCCGTGACTGTTTGTGAATGTCAGTTGCTGTCTGTCTGTCTGTCTGTCTGTCTGTGTGTCTGCCTGACTGTCTGTCTGTCTGTCAGTCTGTGTGTGT
>CM051038.1:37326340-37328840 GCA_027627225.1 Congeria kusceri | reverse complement strand
TCTCTCTGTGATTGCCTGTCTGTCTGTGACTGTCTGTGTCTGTCTATGACTGTCTGTCTGTGACTGTCTGTATGTGACTGTCTGTCTGAGACTGTCTGTCTGAGACTGTCTGTCTGAGACTGTCCGTCTGAGACTGTATGTCTGTCTGAGACGGTCCGTCTGAGACTGTCTGTCTGTCTGTCTGTGCTGTCTGTCTGTCTGTGACTGTCTGTCTGTGACTGTCTGTGACTGTCTGAGTCTGTCTGTGTCTGTCTGTGTCTGTCTGTGTCTGTCTGTGTCTGCCTGTGACTGTCTGTGACTGTCTGTGACTGTCTGAGTCTGTCTGTGACTGTCTGTGACATTCTGGGCCTGTCTGTGATTGTCTGCGGCTATCTGTGACTGTCTGTGACTGTCTGTGACTGTCTGTGACTGTCTGTGATTGTCTGCGACTGTCTGTGACTGTCTGTGACTGTCTGTGACTGTATGTGACAGTCTGTGACTGTCTGTGACTGTCAGTGACTGTCTGTGACAGTCCGAGACTGTCTGTGACTGTCCGTGACTGTTTGTGACAGTCTGTTACTATCTGTCTGCCTGTCTGTCTGCCTGTCTGTCTGTCTGTCTGTCTGCCTGTGTGTCTGCCTGACTGTCTGTCTGTCTGTCTGTCTGTCTGAGACTGTCCGTCTGAGACTGTCCGTCTGAGACTGTCCGTCTGAGATTGTCCGTCTGAGACTGTGTGTCTGAGACTGTCCGTCTGAGACTCTGTCTGACACTGTCCGTCAGAGACTGTCTGTCTGAAACTGTCCGTCTGAGACTGTCTGTCTGTCTAAGACGGTCCGTCTGAGTCTGTCTGTCTGTGACTCTCTGTTTGTCTGTGTCTGTCAGTCTGTCTGTGCTGTCTGTCTTTCTGTGACTGTCTGTCAGTGACTGTCTGTCAGTGACTGTCTGTGTCTGTCTGTGTCGGTCTGTGTATGACTGTGTCTGCCTTTGACTGTCTATGACTGTCTGTGACTGTCTGAGACTGTCTTTGACTGTCTGTGACTGTCTGTGACTGTCTGTGACTGTCTGTGACTGTGTGACTGTGTGTCTGAGACTGTCCGTCTGAGACTGTCTCTCTGACACTGTCCGTCTGAGACTGTCTGTCTGAGACTGTCCGTCTGAGACTGTCTGTCTGTCTGAGACGGTCCGTCTGAGACTGTCTGTCTGTGACTGTCTGTCTATCTGTGACTGTCTGTCTGTGCTGTCTGTCTGTCTGTGACTGTCTGTCAGTGACTGTCTGTGTCTGTCTGTGTCGTTCTGTGTATGTCTGTGTCTGCCTTTGACTGTCTATGACTGTCTGTGACTGTCTGAGACTGTTTCTGGCTGTCTGTGACTGTCTGTGACTGTCTGTGATTGTCTGTTACTGACTGAGACTGTCTGTGACTGTCTGTGACTGTCTGTGGATGTCTGTGACTGTCTGTCTGTCTGTGACTGTCTGTGTCTGTCTGTGACTGCCTGTGACTGTCTGTGACTGTTTGTGTCTGTCTGTGTCTGTCTCTGTCTGTCTGTAATTGTGTGTGACTGTCTGTGATTGTCTGTGACTGTATGTGACTGTCTGTAACTGTCTGAGACTGTCTGTGACTGTCAGTGACTGTCTGTCTCTCTGTCTGTCTGTCTGTCAGTCGGTCTGTCTGTCTGTCTGTCTGTCTCTCTGTCTGTCTGTTGTCTGTATGTCTGTCTCTCTGACTGACTGTCTGTCTGTCTGTGTCTGCCTGTGTCTGCCTGTGATTGTCTATGACTGTCTGTGACTGACTGTGACAGTCTGTGACTGTCTGTGAATGTCTGTGACTGTCTGTGACTGTCTGTGACTGTCTGTGACTGTCTGTGACTATCTGTGTCTCTCTGTGACTATCTGTGACTGTCTGTGTCTGTGACTGTCTGTCTGTGACTGTCTGTCTGTGACTGTCTGTCTGTCTGTCTGTGACTGTCTGTGTCGGTCTGTTACTGTCTGTGACTATCTGTGACTGTCTGTGACTGTCTTTGACTGTCTGTGATTGTCTGTCAGTTTGTCTGTATGTCTGTTTGTCTGTCTGTCTGTCTGTCTGTCTGTCTGTGTCTGTCTGTGACTGTCTGTGTCTGTCTGTGTCTGTCTGCGACTGTCTGCGACGGTCTGTGACTGTTTGTGACTGTCTGTGACTGTTTGTGTCTGTCTGTGTCTGTCTCTGTCTGTCTGTAACTGTGTGTGACTGTCTGTGATTGTCTGTGACTGTATGTGACTGTCTGTGACTGTCTGAGACTGTCTGTGACTGTCTGTGACTGTCTGTGACTGTCTGTGACTGTCTGTGACAGTCTGTGACTGTCTGTCTGTCTGTCTGTCTGTCTGTCTGTTAGTCGGTCTGTCTGTCTGTCTGTCTGTCTGTCTCAATGTGACTGTCTGTGACTGTCTGTGACTGTCTGTCTGTCTGTCTGTCTGTCTGTTTGTTAGTCGGTCTGTCTGTCTGTCTGTCTCAATGTCTGTCTGTGTGTCAGTCTGTCTGTCTGAGAC
>CM051038.1:37298840-37308840 GCA_027627225.1 Congeria kusceri | reverse complement strand
TGTCTGTGACTGTCTGTCTGTCTGTGACTGTCTGTCTGTGACTGTCTGTCTGTGCTGTCTGTCTGTCTGTGACTGTCTGTCAGTGACTGTCTGTGTCTGTCTGTGTCGGTCTGTGTATGTCTGTGTCTGCCTTTGACTGTCTATGACTGTCTGTGACTGTCTGAGACTGTTTCTGGCTGCATGTGACTGTCTGTGATTGTCTGGTACTGACTGAGACTGTCTTTGACTGTCTGTGACTGTCTGTCACTCTGTCTGTCTGTTGTCTGTATGTCTGTCTGTCTGACTGTCTGTCTGTCTGTCTGTGTCTGCCTGTGTCTGCCTGTGATTGTCTATGACCGTCTGTAAGTGACAGTGTAAGTCTGTGACTGTCTGTGAATGTCTGTGATTGTCTGTGACAGTCTGTGAATGTCTGTGACTGTCTGTGACTGTCTGTGACTGTCTGTGTCTATCTGTGTCTGTCTGTGACTATCTGTGACTGTCTGTGTCTGTGACTGTCTGTCTGTCTGTGACTGTCTGTCTGTGACTTTCCGTCTGAGACTGCCTGTCTGTCTGAGACGGTCTGTCTGAGAATGTCTGTCTGTCTGAGACTGTCCGTCTGACTGTGACTGTCTGTCTGTAACTGTCTGTCTGTCTGTGACTGTCTGTCTGTGACTGACTCTCTGTGACTCTCTGTCTGTGACTGTCTGTCTGTGACTGTATGTCTGTGACTGTCTGTCTGTGACTGTCTGTCTGAGACTGACTGTCTGAGACTGTCCGTCTGAGTCTGTCTGTCTGAGACTGTCCGTCTGAGACTGTCTTTCTGAGTCTGTCCGTCTGAGACTGTCTGTCTGAGACTGTCCGTCTGAGAGTGTCTGTCTGATATTGACCGTCTGATACTGTCTGTCTGAGACTGACAGTCTGAGACTGTCAGTCTGAGACTGTCCGTCGGAGACTGTCCGTCTGATCCTGTCCGTCTGATCATGTCTGTCTGAGACTGTCCGTCTGAGACTGTCTGTCTGATGACTGTCCGTCTGAGACTGTCTGTCTGAGACTGTCCGTCTGAGACTGTCTGTCTGAGACTGTCTGTCTGAGACTGTCTGTCTGAGACTGTCCATATGAGACTGTTTGTCTGAGTCTGTCCGTCTGAGACTGTCTGTCTGAGACTATCCGTCTGAGAGTGTATGTCTGTCTGAGACTATCTGTCTGTGACTGTCTGTCTGTCTGCGACTGTCTGTCTGTCTGTGACTGTCTGTCAGTCTCTGTGATTGTCTGTCTGTCTGTCTGTCTGTGACTGTCTGTCTGTCTGCGACTGTCTGTCCGTCTGAGACTGTCTGTCTGTCTGAGACTGTCCGGCTGAGACTGTCTGTCTGTCTGAGGCTGTCCGTCTGAGACTGTCCGTCTGAGTCTGTATTTCTGAGACTGTCCGTCTGAGACTGTCTGTCTGTCTGAGACAGTCCGTCTGTGACTCTCTGTGACTGTCTGTGTCTGTCTGTGTCTGTCTGTGTCTGTCTGTGTCTGCCTGTGACTGTCTGTGACTGTCTGTGACTGTTTGAGTCTGTCTGTGAATGTCTGTGACATTCTGTGCCTGTCTGTGATTGTCTGCGGCTATCTGTGACTGTCTGTGACTGTCTGTGACTTTCTGTGATTGTCTGCGACTGACTGTGACTGTCTGTGACAGTCTGTGACTGTCTGTGACTGTCTGTGACTGTCAGTGACTGTCTGTGACTGTCCGAGACTGTCTGTGACTGTCCGTGACTGTTTGTGACTGTCTGTTACTGTCTGTCTGCCTGTCTGTCTGTCTGTCTGTCTGTCTGTCTGTGTGTCTGCCTGACTGTCTGTCTGTCTGTCTGTCTGTGTGTCTGTCAGTCTGTCTGAGACTGTCCGTCTGAGACTGTCCGTATGAGACTGTCCGTCTGAGACTGTCCGTCTGAGACTGTGTGTCAGAGACTGTCCGTCTGAGACTCTCTGTCTGACACTGTCCGTCTGAGACTGTCTGTCTGAGACTGTCCGTCTGAGACTGTCTGTCTGTCTAAGACGGTCCGTCTGAGACTGTCTGTCTGTGACTGTCTGTCTGTGACTGTCTGTCTGTCTGTGCGGTCTGTCTGTCTGTGAATGTCTGTCAGTGACTGTCTGTGTCTGTCTGTGTAGGTCTGTGTATGTCTGTGTCTGCCTTTGACTGTCTATGACTGTCCGTGACTGTCTGAGACTGTCTGTGACTGTCTGTGACTGTGTGACTGTGTGTCTGAGACTGTCCGTCTGAGACTGTCTGTCTGACACTGTCCGTCTGAGACTGTCTGTCTGAGACTGTCCGTCTGAGACTGTCTGTCTGTCTGAGACGGTCCGTCTGAGACTGTCTGTCTGTGACTGTCTGTCTGTCTGTGACTGTCTGTCTGTGACTGTCTGTCTGTGCTGTCTGTCTGTCTGTGACTGTCTGTCAGTGACTGTCTGTGTCTGTCTGTGTCGGTCTGTGTATGTCTGTGTCTGCCTTTGACTGTCTATGACTGTCTGTGACTGTCTGAGACTGTTTCTGGCTGCATGTGACTGTCTGTGATTGTCTGGTACTGACTGAGACTGTCTTTGACTGTCTGTGACTGTCTGTCACTCTGTCTGTCTGTTGTCTGTATGTCTGTCTGTCTGACTGTCTGTCTGTCTGTCTGTGTCTGCCTGTGTCTGCCTGTGATTGTCTATGACCGTCTGTAAGTGACAGTGTAAGTCTGTGACTGTCTGTGAATGTCTGTGATTGTCTGTGACAGTCTGTGAATGTCTGTGACTGTCTGTGACTGTCTGTGACTGTCTGTGTCTATCTGTGTCTGTCTGTGACTATCTGTGACTGTCTGTGTCTGTGACTGTCTGTCTGTCTGTGACTGTCTGTCTGTGACTTTCCGTCTGAGACTGCCTGTCTGTCTGAGACGGTCTGTCTGAGAATGTCTGTCTGTCTGAGACTGTCCGTCTGACTGTGACTGTCTGTCTGTAACTGTCTGTCTGTCTGTGACTGTCTGTCTGTGACTGACTCTCTGTGACTCTCTGTCTGTGACTGTCTGTCTGTGACTGTATGTCTGTGACTGTCTGTCTGTGACTGTCTGTCTGAGACTGACTGTCTGAGACTGTCCGTCTGAGACTGTCTGTCTGAGACTGTCCGTCTGAGACTGTCTTTCTGAGTCTGTCCGTCTGAGACTGTCTGTCTGAGACTGTCCGTCTGAGAGTGTCTGTCTGATATTGTCCGTCTGATACTGTCTGTCTGAGACTGACAGTCTGAGACTGTCAGTCTGAGACTGTCCGTCGGAGACTGTCCGTCTGATCCTGTCCGTCTGATCATGTCTGTCTGAGACTGTCCGTCTGAGACTGTCTGTCTGATGACTGTCCGTCTGAGACTGTCTGTCTGAGACTGTCCGTCTGAGACTGTCTGTCTGAGACTGTCTGTCTGAGACTGTCTGTCTGAGACTGTCCATATGAGACTGTTTGTCTGAGTCTGTCCGTCTGAGACTGTCTGTCTGAGACTATCCGTCTGAGAGTGTATGTCTGTCTGAGACTATCTGTCTGTGACTGTCTGTCTGTCTGCGACTGTCTGTCTGTCTGTGACTGTCTGTCAGTCTCTGTGATTGTCTGTCTGTCTGTCTGTCTGTGACTGTCTGTCTGTCTGCGACTGTCTGTCCGTCTGAGACTGTCTGTCTGTCTGAGACTGTCCGGCTGAGACTGTCTGTCTGTCTGAGGCTGTCCGTCTGAGACTGTCCGTCTGAGTCTGTATTTCTGAGACTGTCCGTCTGAGACTGTCTGTCTGTCTGAGACAGTCCGTCTGAGACTGTCTGTCTGTCTGAGACTGTCCATTCTGAGACTGTCTGTCTGTCTGAGACTGTACGTCTGAGAATGTCTGTCAATCTGAGACTGTCCGTCTGTCTGTGACTGTCTGTCTGTAACTGTATGTCTGTCTGTGACTGTCTGTCTGTGACTGACTCTGTGACCGTCTGTCTGTGACTGTCTGTCTGTGACTGTCTGTCTGTGATTATCTGCGACTGTCTGTGACTGTCCGAGACAGTGTGTGACTGTCCGTGACTGTTTGTGACTGTCTGTTACTGTCCGTCTGTCTGTCTGTCTGTCTGTTTGTCTGTGTGTCTGCCTGACTCTCTGTCTGTCTGTCTGTCTGTCTGTCTGTCTGTCTGTCTGTCTGTCTGTCTCTCTGTCTGTCTGTCTGTCTGTCTGTCTGTCTCTCTGTCTGTCTGTCTGTCTGTCTGACTGTCTGTCTGTCTCTCTGTCTGTCTGTCTGTCTGTCTGTCTGTCTGTCTGTCTGAGACTGTCTGTCTTAGACTTTCCGTCTGAGGCTGTCCGTCTGAGACTGTCCGTCTGAGACTAATTGTCTGAGACTGTCCGTCTGAGAGTGTCTGTCTGAGACTGTCCGTCTGAGACTGTCTGTCTGAGACAGTCCGTCTGAGTGTGTCTGTCTGATACTTTCCGTCTGAGACTGTCTGTCTGAGACTGTCTGTCTGAGACTGTCAGTCTGAGACTGTCCGTCTGAGACTGTCCGTCTGATCCTGTCCGTCTGATCCTGTCTGTCTGACACTGTCCGTCTGAGACTGTCTGAGACTGTACGTCTGAGACTGTCTGTCGAGACTGTCCGTCTGAGACTGTCTGTCTGTATGAGACTGTTCGTCTGAGACTGTCTGTCTGTCTGGGACTGTCAGTCTGAGACTGTCTGTCTGAATGAGACTGTCCGACTGAGACTGTCTGTCTGTCTGAGACGGTCCGTGTGAGAATGTCTGTATGTCTGTCTGTAACTGTCTGTCTGTCTGTAACTGCCTGTCTGTCTGTGACTGTCTGTCTGTCTGTGACTGTCTGTCTGTCTGTGATTGTCTGTGTCTGTCTGTGACTGTTGGTATGTGACTGTCTGTCTGGGACTGTCTGTCGGTGAGTGTCTGTCTGAGACTGTCCGTCTGAGACTGGCTGTCTGAGACTGTCCGTCTGAGACTGTCTGTCTGAGACTGTCCGTCTGAGACTGTCTGTCTGAGTCTGACCGTCTGAGACTGTCTATCTGAGAATGTCCATCTGAGACTGTTTGTCTGAGTCTGTCCGTCTGAGACTGTCTGTCTGAGACTGTCCGTCTGAGATTGTATGTCTGTCTGAGACTGTCCGTCTGTGACTGTCTGTCTGTCTGTCTGTGACTGTCTGTCTGTCTGCGACTGTCTGCCGGTGACTGTCTGTCAATCTCTGTGATTGTCTGTGACTGTCTGTGACTGTCTGTGTCTGTCTTTGACTGTCAGTCTGTCTGTGACTGTCTGTGACTGTCTGTAACTGTCTGTGACTGTCTGTGACTGTCTGTGACTGTCTGTGACTGTCTGTGACTTTCTGTTTCTGTCTGTGACTGTCCGAGACTGTTTGTGACTGTCTGTTACTGTCTGTCTGTCTGTCTGTATGTGTGTCTGCCTGTCTGTCTGTCTGACTGTCTGCCTGTCTGTCTGTCTGTCTGTCTGTCTGTCCGTCTGTCTGAGACTGTCCGTCTGAGACTGTCCGTCTGAGACTGTCTGTCCGAGACTGTCTGTCTGGGACTGTCCGAGTGAGACTGGCTGTCTGAGACTGTCCGTCTGAGACTGTCTGTCTGAGACTGTCCGTCTGAGACTGTATGTATGTCTGAGACTGTCCGTCTGAGACTGCCTGTCTGTCTGTCTGTGACTGTCTGTCTGTCTGTGACTGTCTGTCTGTCTTTGACTGTCTATCTGTCTCTGTGATTGTCTGTGACTGTCTGTGTCTGTCTTTGACTGTCTGTGACTGTCTGTGACTGTCTGTGACTGTCTGAGACTGTCTGTGACAGTCTGTGACTGTCTTTGACAGTCTGTGACTGTCTTTGACAGTCTGTGACTGTCTGTGACTGTCTGTGACTGTCTGTGACTTTCTGAGTCTGTCTGTGACAGTCCGAGACTGTTTGTGACAGTCTGTTACTGTCTGCCTGTCTGTCTGTCTGTATGTGTGTCTGCCTCTCTGTCTGTCTGACTGTCTGTCTGTCTGACTGTCTGTCTGTCTGTCTGTCTGTCTGAGACTGTCCGTCTGAGCCTGTCCGTCTGAGACTGCCCGTCTGAGACTGACCGTCTGAGACTGTGTGTCTGAGAGTCTGTCCGTCTGAGACTGTGTGTCTGAGACTGGCCGTCTGAGACTGTCTGTCTGTCTGAGACGGTCCGTCTGAGACTGTCTGTCTGTCTTTCTCTGACTGTCTGTCTGTGACTGTCTCTCTGTGTGTGACTGTCTGTCTGTCTGTGCTGTCTGTCTGTCTGTGACAGTCTGTCTGTGACTGTCTGTGTCTGTCTGTGTCTGTCTGTGTCTGTCTGTGTCTGTCTGTGAATGTCTGTGAATGTCTGCGACTGTCTGCGACTGTCTGTGACTGTCTGTTACTGTCTGTCTGTCTCTCTGTCTGTCTGTCAGTCTGTCTGACTGTCTGTCTGTCTGTCTGTCCGTCTGTCTGTGTGTCTGTCTGTTTGTCAGTCTGTCTGAGGGAGATTGTCTGTCTGAGTCTGTCTGTATGAGACTGTCCGTCTGAGACTGTCTATCTGAGACTGTCTGTCTGAGACTGTCTGTCTGAGACTGTCCGTCTGCGACTGTCCGTCTGAGACTGTCTGTCTGAGAAAGTCTGTATGAGACTGTCCGTCTGAGACTGTCTGTCTGTCTGAGACTGTCCGTCTGAGACTGTCTGTCTGTCTGAGGCTGTCCGACTGAGACTGTCCGTCTGAGTCTGTATGTCTGAGACTGTCCGTCCGAGACTGTCTGTCTGTCTGAGACTGTCCGTCTGAGACTGTCTGTCGGTCTGAGACTGTCCGTCTGTCTGTGACTGTCTGTCTGTAACTGTCTGTCTGTCTGTGACTGTCTGTCTGTGACTGACTCTCTGAGACTGTCCGTCTGAGACTGTCTGTCTGTCTGAGACGGTTAGTCTGAGAATGTCTGTCTGTCTGTCTGTGACTGTCTGTCTGTGACTGTCTCTCTGTCTGTGACTGTCTGTCTGTCTGTGCTGTCTGTCTGTCTGTGACTGTCTGTCTGTGACTGTCTGCGTCTGTCTGTGTCTGTCTGTGTATGTCTGTGACTGTCTGTGACTGTCTGTGAATGTCTGCGACTGTCTGTGACTGTCTGTGACTGTCTGTTACTGTCTGTCTGTCTCTCTGTCTGTCTGTCAGTCTGTCTGTCTGTCTGTCTGTCCGTCTGTCTGTGTGTCTGTCTGTTTGTCAGTCTGTCTGAGGGAGATTGTCTGTCTGAGTCTGTCTGTATGAGACTGTCCGTCTGAGACTGTCTGTCTGAGACTGTCTGTCTGAGACTGTCTCTCTGAGACTGTCCGTCTGCGACTGTCCGTCTGAGATTGTCTGTCTGGGAAAGTCTGTCTGAGACTGTCCGTCTGAGACTGTCTGTCTGTCTGAGACTGTCCGTCTGAGACTGTCTGTCTATCTGAGGCTGTCCGTCTGAGAATGTCCGTCTGAGTCTGTATGTCTGCGACTGTCCGTCTGAGACTGTCTGTCTGTCTGAGACTGTCCGTCTGAGTCTGTCTGTCTGTCTGAGACTGTCAGTCTGTCTGTGACTGTCTGTCTGTAACTGTCTGTCTGTGACTGTCTGTCTGTGACTGACTCTCTGTGTCTGTCTGTCTGTGGTTGTCTGTCTGTGACTGTCTGTCTGTGACTGTCTGTCTGTGACTGTCTGTCTGAGACTGACTGTCTGAGACTGTCCGTCTGAGAATGTCTGTCTGAGACTGTCCGTCTGAGACTGTCTGTCTGAGACTGTCCGTCTGAGAGTGTCTGTCTGATACTGTCCGTCTGAGATTGTCTGTCTTAGACTGACTGTCTGAGACTGTCAGTCTGAGACTGTCCGTCTGAGACTGTCCGTATGATCCTGTCCGTCTGATCCTGTCTGTCTGAGACTGTCCGTCTGAGAGTGTCTGTCTGATACTGTCCGTCTGAGATTGTCTGTCTGAGACTGACTGTCTGAGACTGTCAGTCTGAGACTGTCCGTCTGAGACTGTCCGTCTGATCCTGTCAGTCTGATCCTGACTGTCTGAGACTGTCTGTCTGTGACTGTCTGTGTCTGTGACTGTCTGTGTGTCTGTGACTGTCTGTCTGTCTGTGACTGTCTGTGGTTGTCTGTGACTGTTGGTATGTGACTGTCTGTCTGTGACTGTCTGTCGGAGAGTGTCTGTCTGAGACTGTCCATCTGAGACTGGCTGTCTGAGACTGACCGTCTGAGAATGTCTGTCTGAGACTGTCCGTCTGAGACTGTCTGTCTGAGACTGTCCGTCTGATACTGTCTGTCTGAGACTGTCAGTCTGAGACTGTCTGTCTGAGACTGTCTGTCTGAGACTGTCCATATGAGACTGTGTGTCTGAGTCTGTCCGTCTGAGGCTGTCTGTCTGAGACTGTCCGTCTGAGACTGTATGTCTGTCTGATCCTGTCCGTCTGAGACTGTCTGTCTGTCTGTGACTGTCTGTCTGTCTGTGACTGTCTGTATGTCTTTGACTGTCTGTCTGTCTCTGTGATTGTCTGTGACGGTCTGTGTCTGTCTTTGACTGTCTGTCACTGTCTGTGACTGTCTGTGACTGTCTGAGACTGTCTGTGACTGTCTGTGACTGTCTGTGACTGTCTGTGACTGTCTGTGACTGTCTGTGACTGTCTGTGACTTTCTGTTTCTGTCTGTGACTGTCCGAGACTGTTTGTGACTGTCTGTTACTGTCTGTCTGTCTGTCTGTCTGTCTGCCTGTATGTGTGTCTGCCTGTCTGTCTGTCTGACTGTCTGTCTGTCTGTCTGTCTGTCTGTCTGTCTGTCTGTCTGTGTGTCTGTCTGTCTGTCTTTCTGAAACTGTCCGTCTGAGACTGTCCGTCTGAGACTGTCCGTCTGAGACTGTCTGTCCGAGACTGTCTGTCTGAGACTGTCCGAGTGAGACTGGCTGTCTGAGACTGTCAGTCTGAGACTGTCTGTCTGAGACCATCCGTCTGAGACTGTCCGTCTGAGACTGTCTGTCTGAGACTGTCCGTCTGAGACTGTATGTCTGTCTGAGACTGTCCGTCTGAGACTGTCTGTCTGTCTGTCTGTGACTGTCTGTCTGTCTGTGACTGTCTGTCTGTCTTTGACTGTCTGTCTGTCTCTGTGATTGTCTGTGACTGTCTGTGTCTGTCTTTGACTGTCTGTGACTGTCTGTGACTGTCTGTGACTGTCTGAGACTGTCTGTGACAGTCTGTGACTGTCTGTGACAGTCTGTGACTGTCTGTGACTGTCTGTGACTGTCTGTGACTTTCTGTGTCTGTCTGTGGCTGTCCGAGACTGTTTGTGACAGTCTGTTACTGTCTGTCTGTCTGTCTGTCTGTATGTGTGTCTGCCTCTCTGTCTGTCTGACTGTCTGTCTGTCTGTCTGTCTGTCTGTCTGTCTGTCTGTCTGTCTGTCTGTCTGAGACTGTCCGTCTGAGCCTGTCCGTCTGAGACTGTCCGTCTGAGACTGACCGTCTGAGACTGTGTGTCTGAGACTGTCCGTCTGAGACTGTCTGTCTGTCTGAGACGGTCCGTCTGAGACTGTCTGTCTGTCTGTCTGTGACTGTCTGTCCGTGACTGTCTCTCTGTCTGTGACTGTCTGTCTGTCTGTGCCGTCTGTCTGTCTGTGACTGTCTGTCTGTGACTGTCTGTGTCTGTCTGTGTCTGTCTGTGTCTGTCTGTGTCTGTCTGCGACTGTCTGTGAATGTCTGCGACTGTCTGTGACTGTCTGTGACTGTCTGAGACTGTCTGTCTGTCTCTCTGTCTGTCTGTCAGTCTGTCTGTCTCTCTGTGTGTCTGTCTGTCCGTCTGTCTGTGTGTCTGTCTGTTTGTCAGTCTGTCTGAGGGAGATTATCAGTCTGAGTCTGTCTGTATGAGACTGTCCGTCTGAGACTGTCTGTCTGAGACTGTCTGTCTGAGACTGTCTGTCTGAGACTGTCTGTCTGAGACTGTCCGTCTGCGACTGTCCGTCTGAGACTGTCTGTCTGAGAAAGTCTGTCTGAGACTGTCCGTCTGATACTGTCTGTCTGTCTGAGACTGTCCG
>CM051038.1:37291340-37293840 GCA_027627225.1 Congeria kusceri | reverse complement strand
ACCGTCCGTCTGAGACTGTCTGTCTGAGACTGTCCGTCTGAGACTGTATGTCTTTCTGAGACTGTCCGTCTGAGACTGTCTGTCTGTCTGTCTGTGACTGTCTGTCTGTCTGTGACTGTCTGTCTGTCTTTGACTGTATGTCTGTCTCTGTGATTGTCTGTGACTGTCTGTGTCTGTCTTTGACTGTCTGTGACTGTCTGTGACTGTCTGAGACAGTCTGTTTCTGTCTGTGACTGTCTGTGACTGTCTGTGACTTAATGTTTCTGTCTGAGACTGTCCGAGACTGTTTGTGACTGTCTGTTACTGTCTGTCTGTCTGACTATTTGTGACTGTCTGTGACTGTGTGTGACTGTCTGTGACTGTCTGTGACTGGCTGTGACTGTCTGTCTGTCTGTCAGTGTGTCTGTTTGTCTGTCTGTCTGTCTGTATGTCTGTCTATCTGTCTGTCTGTCTGTGTCTGCCTGTGTCTGCCTGTGTCTGCCTGTGATTGTCTGTGACTGTATGCGACTGTATGTGACTGTCTGTGGCTCTCTGTGACTGTCTGTGACTGTCTGTGACTGTCTGTGACTGTCTGTGACTGTCTGTGACTGTCTGTGACTGTCTGTGACTGTCTGTGACTGTCTGCGACTGTCTGTGACTGTCCGTGACTGTTTGTGACTGTCTGTGACTGTCTATGACTGTCTGTGACTGACTGGGACGGTCTGTGACTGTCTGCGACTGTCTGTGACTGTCTGTGACTGTCTGTGACTGTCTGTGACTGTCTGTGACTGTATGTGACTGTCTGTCAGTCTGTCTGTTTGTCTGTCTGTCTGTCTGTCTGTCTGTCTCTCTGAATGTCTGTCTGTCTGTCTGACTGTCTGAGACTGCCTGTCTGAGACAGTCCGTCTGAGACTGCCTGTCTGAGTCTTTCCGTCAGAGACTGTCTGTCTGAGATTGTCCGTCTGAGACTGTCTGTCTGTCTGAGACGGACCCTCTGAGACTGTCTGCCTGTCTGTCTGTGACTGTCTGTCTCTCTGTGACTGTCTGTCTGTGACTGTCTGTCTCTCTGTGACTGTCTGTGATTGTCTGTGACTGTCTGTGTCTGTCTGTGACTGTCTGTGTCTGTCTGTGACTGTCTGTGACTGTCTGCGAATGTCTGTGACTGTCTGTGACTGTCTGTGACTGTCTGTGACTGTCTGTGACTGTCTGCGACTGTCTGTCTGTCTGTGTCTGTATGTCTGTGACTGTCTGTGACTGTTTCTGACTGTCTGTGACTGTCTGTGACTGTGTGTGACTGTCTGTGACAGTCTTTGACTGTCTGTGACAGTCTGTGACTGTCTGTGACTGTCTGTGACTGTCTGTGACTGTCTGTGACTGTGTGATTGTCTGTGACTGTCTGTCTGTCTGTGTCTGTATGTCTGTGACTCTCTGTGTCTGTCTGTGACTGTCTGTGACTGTCTGAGACTGTCTGCGACTGTCTGTGACTGCCTGAGGCTGTCTGTGACTGTCTGTGACTGTCTCTGACTATTTGAGACTGTCTGTGACTGTCTGTAACTGTCTGTGACTGTCTGTGACTGGCTGTGACTGTCTGTCTGTCTGTCTGTCTGTCTGTCTGTCTATCTGTCTGTCTGTCTGTGTCTGCCTGTGTCTGCCTGTGTCTGCCTGTGATTGTCTGTGACTGTCTGTTACTGTTTGTGACTGTCTGTGGCTCTCTGTGACTGTCTGTGACTGTCTGTGACTGTCTGTGACTGACTGTGACTGTCTGTGACTGTCTGTGACTGTCTGTGACTGTCTGTGACTGTCTGCGACTGTCTGTGACAGTCTGAGACTGTCTGTGACTGTCCGCGACTGTTTGTGACAGTCTGTGACTGTCTGTCTGTCTGTCTTTCTCTCTGTCTGTCTGTCTGTCTGTCTCTCAGTCTGTCTGTGTGTGTGTGTGTGTGTGTCTGTCTGTCTGTCTGTCTGTCTGTCTGTCTGTCTGTCTGTCTGTCTATCTGTCTGTCTGTCTGACTCTCTGTCTGTGTGTCGGTCCGTCTGTCTGTCTGTCTGTCTGTGTGTCGGTCCGTCTGTCTGTCTGTCTGTTTGTATGTCTGTCTGTCTGTCTGTCTGTCTGTCTGTCTGTCTGTCTGTCTGTCTGTCTGTCTGTCTGTCTGTCTGTCTGTCTGTCTGAGACTGTGTGTCTGAGACTGTCCGTCTGAGACTGTCTGTCTGAGATTGTCCGTCTGAGACTGTCTGTCTGAGACGGTCCGTCTGAGACTGTCTGTCTGTCTGTGACTGTCTGTCTGTCTGTGAGAGTCTGTCTGTCTGTGACTGTCTGTCTGTGACAGTCTGTCTGTCTGTGTCTGTATGTCTGTGACTCTCTGTGTCTGTCTGTGACTGTCTGTGACTGTCTGAGACTGTCTGCGACTGTCTGTGACTGCCTGAGGCTGTCTGTGACTGTCTGTGGCTGTCTCTGACTATTTGTGGCTGTCTGTGACTGTCTGTGACTGTCTGTGACTGTCTGTGACTGGCTGTGACTGTC
>CM051038.1:37273840-37278840 GCA_027627225.1 Congeria kusceri | reverse complement strand
TGACTGTCTGTGACTGTGTGTGACTGTCTGTGATTGTCTGTGACTGACTGTGACAGTCTGTGACTGTCTGTTACTGTCTGCGACTGTCTGTGACTGTCAGTGACTGTCTGTGAGTGTCCGTGACTGTCTGTGAGTGTCCGTGACTATTTGTGACTGTCTGTTACTGTCTGTCTGCCTGTCTGTCTGTCTGTCTGTCTGTCTGTGTGTCTGCCATTGTGATTGTCTGCGACTATCTGTGACTGTCTGTGACTGTCTGTGACTGTCTGTGACTGTCTGTGATTGTCTGTGACTGACTGTGACAGTCTGTGACTGTATGTGACTGTCTGTGACTGTCTGCGACTGTCAGTGACTTTCTGTTAGTGTCCGTGACTGTATGTGAGTGTCCGTGACTGTTTGTGACTGTCTGTTACTGTCTGTCTGTCTGTCTGTCTGTCTGTCTGTGTGTCTGCCTGACTGTCTGTCTGCCTGTCTGTCTGTCTGTCTGTCTGTCTGTCTGTCTGTCTGTCTGTCTGTCTGTCTGTCTGTCTGTCTGTCTGTCTGTCTGTCTGTCTGTCTGTCTGTCTGTCTGTTTGTCTGTGACTGTCTGCCTGTCTGTCTGTGACTGTCTGTCTGAGACTGTCCGTCTGAGACTGTCTGTCTGAGTCTGTCCGTCTGAGACTGTCCGTCCGAGACTGTCAGTCTGAGACTGTGTGTCTGAGACTGTCCGTCTGAGACTGTCTGTCTGAAACTGTCCGTCTGAGACTGACTGACTGAGACTGTCCGTCTCAGACAGTCTGTCTGAGTTTGTCCGTCTGAGACTGTCTGTCTGAGACTGTCCGTCTGAGACTGTCTGTCTGTCTGAGACGGTCCGTCTGAGACTGTCTGTCTGTCTGTGACTGTCTGTCTGTCTGTGACTGTCTGTCTGTCTGTGCTGTCTGTCTATCTGTGACTGTCTGTCAGTGAATGTCTGTGTCTGTCTGTGTCTGCCTGTGTATGTCTGTGTCTGCCTTTGACTGTCTATGTCTGTCTGTGACTGTCTGAGACTCTCCTTGACTGTCTGTGACTGTCTGTGACTGTCTGTGACTGTCTGTGACTGTCTGTGACTGTCTGTGACTGTCTGTGATTATCTGTGACTGTCTGTGACTGTCTGTGACTGTCTGTGACTGTGTGTGACTCTCTGTGACTGTCTCTGACTGTCTTTGACAGTCTGTGACTGTCTGTGACTGTCTGTGACTGTCTGTGACTGTCTGTGACTGTCTGTGACTGTCTGTCTCTCTGTTTCTCTGTTTGAATGTCTCTCTGTCTGTCTGTCTGTCTGTCTGTCAGTCTGTGTCTGCCTGTGTCTGCCTGTGATTGTCCATGATTGTCTGTGACTGTCTGTGACTGTCTGTGACTGTCTGTGACTGTCTGTGACTGTCTGTGACTGTCTGTGACTGTCTGTGACTGTCTGTGACCGTCTGCGACTGTCTGTGACTGTCTGCGACTGTCTGTGACTGTCTGCGACTGTCTGTGACTCTCTGCGACTGTCTGTGACTCTCTGCGACAGTCTGTGACTGTCTGTGTCTGTCTGTGACTGTCTGTGACTGTCTGTGTCTGTGACTGTCTGTCTGTGACTGTCTGTCTGTCTGCGACTGTCTGTCTGTCTGCGACTGTCTGTCTGTCTGTGACTGTCTGTGTCTGTCTGTGACTGTCTGTGACTGTCTGTGATTGTCTGTGACTGTCTGTGACTGTCTTTGACTGTCTGTGACTGTCTGTGACTGTTTGTGACTGTCTGTCAGTTTGTCTGTATGTCTGTTTGTCTGTCTGTCTGACTGTCTGTCTGTCTGTCTGTCTGTGTATGTCTGTGACTCTCTGTGTCTGTCTGTGGCGGTCTGTGACTGTCTGCGACGGTCTGTGACTGTTTGTGACTGTTGGTGACTCTCTGTGACTGTCTGTGATTGTCTGTGACAGTCTGTGACTGTCTGTCTGTCTGTCTGTCTGTGTGTCTGTCTGTCTGTCTGTCTGTCTGTCTGAATGAGACTGTCCGTGTGAGACTGACTGTCTATATGTAACGGTCCGAGTGAGACTGTCTGTCTGTCTGTCTGTAATTGTCTGTCTGTCTGTGACTGTCTGTATGTCTGTGACTGTCTGCCTCTATGTGACTGCCTCTCTGTCTGTGACTGTCTGTGTCTGTCTGTGACTGTCTGTCTGTGACTGTCTGTCTGCGACTGTCTGTCTGAGACTGTCTGTCTGATACTGTCCGTGTGAGACTGCCTGTCTGAGACTGTCCGTCTGAGACAGTCTGTCTGACACTGTCCGTCTGAGACTGTATGTCTGTCTGTGACTGTCCGTCTGAGAATGTATGTCTGTCTGAGACTGTCCGTCTGAGACTGTCTGTCTGTCTGTCTGTGACAGTCTGTCTGTCTGTAACTGTCGTTCTGTCTGTGACTGTCTGTCAGTCTATGTGATTGCCTGTGACTGTCTGTGACTGACTGTGTCTGTCTGTGACTGTCTGTCTTTCTGTGACTGTCTGTGACTGTCTGTGACTGTCTGTGACTGTCTGTGACTATCTGTGACTGTCTGTGACTGTCTGAGACCGTTTGTGACTGTCTGTGACTGTGTGTGACTGTCTGTGACTGTCTGTGACTGGCTGTGACTGTCTGTCTGTCTGTCAGTGTGTCTGTTTGTCTGTCTGTCTGTCTGTATGTCTGTCTATTAGTCTGTCTGTCTGTGTCTGCCTGTGTCTGCCTGTGTCTGCCTGTGATTGTCTGTGACTGTCTGCGACTGTATGTGACTGTCTGTGGCTCTCTGTGACTGTCTGTGACTGTCTGCGACTGTCTGTGACTGTCTGTGACTGTCTGTGACTGTCTGTGACTGTCTGTGACTGTCTGTGACTGTCTGTGACTGTCTGTGAATGTCTGTGACTGTCCGCGACTGATTGTGACAGTCTGTGACTGTCTGTCTGTCTGTCTTTCTCTCTGTCTGTCTGTCTGTCTGTCTGTCTCTCAGTCTGTCTGTGTGTGTGTGTGTGAGTCTGTCTGTCTGTCTGTCTGTCTGTCTGTCTGTCTGTCTATCTGTCTATCTGTCTGTCTGTCTGTCTCTCTGTCTGTCTGTCGGTCTGTCTGTCTGTTTGTCTGTCTGTCTGTCTGTCTGTCTGTCTGTCTGTCTGTCTGTCTGTCTGTCTGTCTGTCTGTCTGTCTGTCTGTCTGTCTGTCTGTCTGTCTGTCTGTCTGTCTGAGACTGTGTGTCTGAGACTGTCCGTCTGAGACTGTCTGTCTGAGTCTGTCCGTCTGAGACTGTCTGTCTGAGACTGTCCGATTGAGACTGGCTGTCTGACACTGTCCGTCTGAGACTGTCTTTCTGAGACCGTCCGTATGAGACTGTCTGTCTGAGACTGTCCGTCTGAGACTGTCTGTCTGAGACTGTCCGTCTGAGACTGTCTGTCTGAGACTGTCTGTCTGAGACTGTATGTCTGTCTGAGACTGTCCGTCTGAGACTGTCTGTCTGTCTGTGACTGTCTGTCTGTCTTTGACTGTCTGTCTGTCTTTGACTGTATGTCTGTCTCTGTGATTGTCTGTGACTGTCTGTGTCTGTCTTTGACTGTCTGTGACTGTCTGTGACTGTCTGTGACTGTCTGTGACTGTCTGTGACTGTCTGTGACTGTCTGAGACTGTCTGTTTCTGTCTGTGACTGTCTGTGACTGTCTGTGACTTTCTGTTTCTGTCTGTGACTGTCCGAGACTGTTTGTGACTGTCTGTTACTGTCTGTCTGTCTGTCTGTCTGTCTGTATGTGTGTCTGCCTGTCTGTCTGTCTGACTGTCTGACTGTCTGCCTGTCTGTCTGTCTGTCTGTCTGTCTGTCTGTCTGTCTGTCTGTCTGAGACTGTCTGTCTGAGACTGTCCGTCGTAGACTGTCCGTCTGAGACTGTCTGTCTGTGACGGTCCGTGTGAGACTGTCTGTCTGTCTGTCTGTAATTGTATGTCTGTCTGTGACTGTCTGTATGTCTGTGACTGTCTGTCTCTCTGTGACTGCCTGTCTGACTGTGACAGTCTGCGTCTGTCTATGACTGTCTGTCTGTGACTGTCTGACTGTGACTGTCTGTCTGAGACTGTCCGTGTGAGACTGGCTCTCTGAGACTGTCCGTCTGAGACTGTTCGACTGAGACTGTCCGTTTGAGACTGTCTGTCTGAGACTGTCCGTCTGAGACTGTCTGTCTGAGATTGTCCGTCTGAGACTGTATGTCTGAGACTGTCTGTCTGAGACTGTCCGTCTCAGACTGTCTGTCTGTGTCTGTCCGTCTGAGACTGTCTGTCTGAGACTGTCCGTCTGAGACTGTATGTCTGTCTGAGACTGTCCGTCTGAGACTGACTGTCTGTCTGTCTGTGACTGTCTGTCTGTCTGTGACTGTCTGTCTGTTTGTTACTGTCTGTCTGTCTCTATGATTGTCTGTGACTGTCTTTGTCTGTCTGTGACTGTCTGTGTCAGTCTGTGACTGTCTGTGACTGTCTGTGACTGTCTGTGACTGTCTGTGACTGTCTGTGACTGTCTGTGACTGTCTGTGACTGTCTGTGACTGTCTGTCTGTCTGTGACTGCCTGTGACTGTCTGTGACTGTTTGTGTCGGTCTGTGTCTGTCTGTGTCTGTCTGTGACTGTGTGTGACTGTCTGTGACTGTCTGTCTGTCTGTCTGTCTGCCTGTCAGTCTGTCTGTCTGTCTGTCTGTCTGTCTGTCTGTCTGTCTGTGTGTCTGACTGTCTGTCTGAGACTGTCTGTCTGAGACTGTCCGTGTGAGGCTATCTGTCTGGGACTGTCTGTCTGAGACTGTCCATCTGAGACTGTCTGTCTGTCTGTCTGTGACTGTCTGTCTGTCTCTGTGATTGTCTGTGACTGTCTGTGTCTGTCTGTGACTGTCTGTGACTGTCTGCGATTGTCTGCGACTGTCTGTGACAGTCTGTGACTGTCTGTGACTGTGTCTGATTGTCTGTGACTGTCTGTGACTGTCTGTGACTGTCTGTGACTGTCTGTGACTGTCCGTGACTGTCC
>CM051038.1:37248840-37258840 GCA_027627225.1 Congeria kusceri | reverse complement strand
CCGTCTGAGACTGTCTGTCTGTCTGTGACTGTCTGTCTGTCTGTGACTGTCTGTCTGTCTGTGCTGTCTGTCTATCTGTGACTGTCTGTCAGTGAATGTCTGTGTCTGTCTGTGTCTGCCTGTGTATGTCTGTGTCTGCCTTTGACTGTCTATGTCTGTCTGTGACTGTCTGAGACTCTCCTTGACTGTCTGTGACTGTCTGTGACTGTCTGTGACTGTCTGTGACTGTCTGTGACTGTCTGTGACTGTCTGTGATTATCTGTGACTGTCTGTGACTGTCTGTGACTGTCTGTGACTGTGTGTGACTCTCTGTGACTGTCTCTGACTGTCTTTGACAGTCTGTGACGGTCTGTGACTGTCTGTGACTGTCTGTGACTGTCTGTGACTGTCTGTGACTGTCTGTCTCTCTGTTTCTCTGTTTGAATGTCTCTCTGTCTGTCTGTCTGTCTGTCTGTCAGTCTGTGTCTGCCTGTGTCTGCCTTTGTTTGTCCATGATTGTCTGTGACTGTCTGTGACTGTCTGTGACTGTCTGTGACTGTCTGTGACTGTCTGTGACTGTCTGTGACTGTCTGTGACTGTCTGTGACCGTCTGCGACTGTCTGTGACTGTCTGCGACTGTCTGTGACTGTCTGCGACTGTCTGTGACTCTCTGCGACTGTCTGTGACTCTCTGCGACAGTCTGTGACTGTCTGTGTCTGTCTGTGACTGTCTGTGACTGTCTGTGTCTGTGACTGTCTGTCTGTGACTGTCTGTCTGTCTGCGACTGTCTGTCTGTCTGCGACTGTCTGTCTGTCTGTGACTGTCTGTGTCTGTCTGTGACTGTCTGTGACTGTCTGTGATTGTCTGTGACTGTCTGTGACTGTCTTTGACTGTCTGTGACTGTCTGTGACTGTTTGTGACTGTCTGTCAGTTTGTCTGTATGTCTGTTTGTCTGTCTGTCTGACTGTCTGTCTGTCTGTCTGTGTATGTCTGTGACTCTCTGTGTCTGTCTGTGGCGGTCTGTGACTGTCTGCGACGGTCTGTGACTGTTTGTGACTGTTGGTGACTCTCTGTGACTGTCTGTGATTGTCTGTGACAGTCTGTGACTGTCTGTCTGTCTGTCTGTGTGTCTGTCAGTCTGTCTGTCTGTCTGTCTGTCTGTCTGAATGAGACTGTCCGTGTGAGACTGACTGTCTATCTGTAACGGTCCGTGTGAGACTGTCTGTCTGTCTGTCTGTAATTGTCTGTCTGTCTGTGACTGTCTGTATGTCTGTGACTGTCTGCCTCTATGTGACTGCCTCTCTGTCTGTGACTGTCTGTGTCTGTCTGTGACTGTCTGTCTGTGACTGTCTGTCTGCGACTGTCTGTCTGAGACTGTCAGTCTGATACTGTCCGTGTGAGACTGCCTGTCTGAGACTGTCCGTCTGAGACAGTCTGTCTGACACTGTCCGTCTGAGACTGTATGTCTGTCTGAGACTGTCCGTCTGAGTCTGTCAGTCTGTCTGTCTGTGACTGTCTGTCTGTGACTGTCTGTCTGTCTCTATGATTGTCTGTGACTGTCTTTGTCTGTCTGTGACTGTCTGTGACAGTCTGTGACTGTCTGTGACTGTCTGTGACTGTGACTGTCTGTGACTGTCTGTGACTGTCTGTGAATGTCTGAGTCTGTCTGTGACTGTCTTTGACTGTCTGTGATTGTCCGAGACTGTTTGTGACTGTCTCTTACTGTCTGTCTGTCTGTCTATCTGTCTGTCTGTCTGTCTGTCTGTATGTGAGTCTGCCTGTCTGTCTGTCTGTCTGTCTGTCTGTCTGTCTGTCTGTCTGTCTGTCTGTCTGTCTGTCTGTCTGTGTGTCTGTCTGTCTGTCCGTCTGAGACTGTCCGTCTGAGACAGTCCGTCTGAGACTGTCCGTCTGTGACTGTCAGTCTGTGACTGTGTGTCTGAGACTGTCTGTCTGAGACTGTCCGTCTGATATTGTATATCAGAGACAGTTCGTCTCAGACTGTCTGTCTGAGTCTGACCGTCTGAGACTGTCTGTCTGAGACTGTCCGTCTGAGACTGTCTGTCTGTCTGAGACGGTCCTTCTGAGACTGTCTGTCTGTCTGTCTGTGGCTGTCTGTCTGTCTGTGACTGTCTGTCTGTCTGTGCTGTCTGTCTATCTGTAAATGTCTGTCTGTGACTGTCTGTGACTGTCTGTGACTGTCTGTGTCTGTCAGTGACTGTCTGTGTATATCTGTGTCTGCCTGTGACTGTCTGTGACTGTCTGTGACTTTCTGAGTCTGTCTGTGACTGTCTGTGACATTCTGTGACTGTCTGTGATTGTCTGCGACTATATGTGACTGTCTGTAACTGTCTGTGACTGTCTGTTATTGTCTGTGACTGACTGTGACTGTCTGCGACTGTCTGCGGCTGTCTGTGACTGTCTGTGACTGTCTGTGTCTGTCTGTGTGACTGTCTGTCTGTCTGTCTGTCTGTCTGTCTGAATGAGACTGTCCGTCTGTGACTGTCTGTGACTGTCTGTGACTGTATGTCTGTCTGTGACTGACTGTCTGTGACTGTCTGTCTGTCTGTTACTGTCTGTCTGTCTGTGACTGTCTGTGTCTGTCTGTGACTGCCTGTGACTGTCTGTGACTTTCTGTGTCTGTCTGTGTCTGTCTGTGACTGTGTGTGACTGTCTGTGACTGTCTGTGACTGTCTGTGACTGTCTGTGACGTCTGTGACTGTCTGTGACTGTCTGTGACTGTCTGTGACTGTCTGTAACTGTCTGTCTGTCTGTCTGTCTATCTGTCAGTCGGTCTGTCTGTCTGTCTCTCTTCTTGTCTGTCTGTCTGTCTGTCTGTCTGTCTGTCTGTGTGTCTGTCTGTCTGTCCGAGACTGTCTGTTGTGAGACTGTCTGTCTGAGACTGTCCGTCTGAGACTGTCTGTCTGAGACTGTCTGTCTGAGACTGTCCATCTGAGACTGTCTGTCTGAGTCTGTCCGTCTGAGACTGTCTGTCTGAGAATGTCCGTCTGAGACTGTATGTCTGTCTGAGACTGTCCGTCTGAGACTGTCTGTCTGTCTGTCTGTGACTGTCTGTCTGTGACTGTCTGAATGTGACTGTCTGTCTGTCTCTGTGATTGTCTGTGACTGTCTGTGTCTGTCTGTGACTGTCTGTGACTGTCTGTGACTGTCTGTGACTGTCTGTGACTGTCTGTGACTGTCTGTGACTGTCTGTGACTGTCTGTGACTGTCTGTGAATGTCTGTTACTGTCTGTGACTGTCTGTTACTGTCTGTGACTGTCTGTGACTGTCTGTGACTGTCTGCGACTGTCTGCGACTGTCTGTGAATGTCTCTGACTGTCCGAGACTGTCTGTGATTTTTCGTGACTGTTTGTGAATGTCTGTTGCTGACTGTCTCTCTGTCTGTCTGTCTGTCTGTGTGTCTGCCTGACTGTCTGTCTGTCTGTCTGTCTCTCTGTCTGTCTGTCTGTCTGAGACTGTCTGTCTGAGACTGTCCTTCTGAGACTGTCCGTCTGAGATTATCCGTCTGAGACTGTCCGTCTGAGACTGTCAGTCTGAGACTGTCCGTCTGAGACTGTGTGTCTGAGACTGTCCGTCTGAGACTGTCTGTCTGAGACTGTCCGTCTCAGACTGTCTGTCTGAGTTTGTCCGTCTGAGACTGTCTGTCTGAGACTGTCCGTCTGAGACTCTCTGTCTGTCTGAGACGGTCCGTCTGAGACTGTCTGTCTGTCTGTCTGTCTGTCTGTATGTGACTGTCTGTCTGTCTGTGCTGTTTGTCTGTCTGTGACTGTCTGTCTGTGAATGTCTGTGTCTCTCTGTGTCTGTCTGTGTATGTCTGTGTCTGCCTTTGACTGTCTATGACTCTCTGTGACTGTCTGAGACTGGCTGTGACTGTCTGTGATTGTCTGTTACAGTCTGTGACTGTCTGTGATTGTCTGCGAATATCTGTGACTGTCTGTGACTGTCTGTGACTGTCTGTGACTGTGTGTGACTGTCTGAGACTGTCTGTGACTGTCAGTGACTGTCTGTGACTGTCTGTGACTGTCTGTGACTGTCCGTGACTGTCTGTGACTGTATGTGACTGTCTGTCTCTCTGTCTGTCTGTTGTCTGTATGTCTGTCTGTCTGTCTGTCTGTGTCTGCCTGTGTCTGCCTGTGATTGTCTATGACTGTCTGTGACTGCCTGTTACTGTCTGTGACTGTCTGTGACTGTCTGTGACTGTCAGTGAATGTCTGCGACTGTCTGTGACTCTCTGTGACTGTCTGCGATTGTCTGTGACTGTCTGTGACTGTCTGTGTCTGTCTGTGACTATCTGCGACTGTCTTTGTCTGTGACTGTCTGTCTGTGACTGTCTGTCTGCATTTGACTGTCTGTCTGTGACTGTCTGTCTGTCTTCGACTGTCTGTCTCTTTTTGACTGTCTGTGACTATCTGTTACTGTCTGTGACTGTCTGTTTCTGTCTGTGACTGTCTGTGACTGTCTGTGACTGTCTGTGACTGTCTGTGACTGTCTGTGACATTCTGTTTCTGTCTGTGACTGTCCGAGACTGTTTGTGACTGTCTCTTACTGTCTGTCTGTCTGTCTGTCTGTCTGTCTGTCTGTCTGTCTGTATGTGAGTCTGCCTGTCTGTCTGTCTGTCTGTCTGTCTGTCTGTCTGTCTGTCTGTCTGTCTGTCTGTCTGTCTGTCTGTGTGTCTGTCTGTCTGTCCGTCTGAGACTGTCCGTCTGAGACAGTCCGTCTGAGACTGTCCGTCTGTGACTGTCAGTCTGTGACTGTGTGTCTGAGACTGTCTGTCTGAGACTGTCCGTCTGATATTGTATATCAGAGACAGTTCGTCTCAGACTGTCTGTCTGAGTCTGACCGTCTGAGACTGTCTGTCTGAGACTGTCCGTCTGAGACTGTCTGTCTGTCTGAGACGGTCCTTCTGAGACTGTCTGTCTGTCTGTCTGTGACTGTCTGTCTGTCTGTGACTGTCTGTCTGTCTGTGCTGTCTGTCTATCTGTAAATGTCTGTCTGTGACTGTCTGTGACTGTCTGTGACTGTCTGTGTCTGTCAGTGACTGTCTGTGTATATCTGTGTCTGCCTGTGACTGTCTGTGACTGTCTGTGACTTTCTGAGTCTGTCTGTGACTGTCTGTGACATTCTGTGACTGTCTGTGATTGTCTGCGACTATATGTGACTGTCTGTAACTGTCTGTGACTGTCTGTTATTGTCTGTGACTGACTGTGACTGTCTGCGACTGTCTGCGGCTGTCTGTGACTGTCTGTGACTGTCTGTGTCTGTCTGTGTGACTGTCTGTCTGTCTGTCTGTCTGTCTGTCTGAATGAGACTGTCCGTCTGTGACTGTCTGTGACTGTCTGTGACTGTATGTCTGTCTGTGACTGACTGTCTGTGACTGTCTGTCTGTCTGTTACTGTCTGTCTGTCTGTGACTGTCTGTGTCTGTCTGCGACTGCCTGTGACTGTCTGTGACTTTCTGTGTCTGTCTGTGTCTGTCTGTGACTGTGTGCGACTGTCTGTGACTGTCTGTGACTGTCTGTGACTGTCTGTGACTGTCTGTGACGTCTGTGACTGTCTGTGACTGTCTGTGACTGTCTGTGACTGTCTGTAACTGTCTGTCTGTCTGTCTGACTATCTGTCAGTCGGTCTGTCTGTCTGTCTCTCTTCTTGTCTGTCTGTCTGTCTGTCTGTCTGTCTGTCTGTCTGTCTGTGTGTCTGTCTGTCTGTCCGAGACTGTCTGTTGTGAGACTGTCTGTCTGAGACTGTCCGTCTGAGACTGTCTGTCTGAGACTGTCTGTCTGAGACTGTCCATCTGAGACTGTCTGTCTGAGTCTGTCCGTCTGAGACTGTCTGTCTGAGACTGTCCGTCTGAGACTGTATGTCTGTCTGAGACTGTCCGTCTGAGACTGTCTGTCTGTCTGTCTGTGACTGTCTGTCTGTGACTGTCTGAATGTGACTGTCTGTCTGTCTCTGTGATTGTCTGTGACTGTCTGTGTCTGTCTGTGACTGTCTGTGACTGTCTGTGACTGTCTGTGACTGTCTGTGACTGTCTGTGACTGTCTGTGACTGTCTGTGAATGTCTGTTACTGTCTGTGACTGTCTGTGACTGTCTGTGACTGTCTGCGACTGTCTGCGACTGTCTGTGAATGTCTCTGACTGTCCGAGACTGTCTGTGATTGTTCGTGACTGTTTGTGAATGTCTGTTGCTGACTGTCTCTCTGTCTGTCTGTCTGTCTGTGTGTCTGCCTGACTGTCTGTCTGTCTGTCTCTCTGTCTGTCTGTCTGTCTGAGACTGTCTGTCTGAGACTGTCCTTCTGAGACTGTCCGTCTGAGATTATCCGTCTGAGACTGTCCGTCTGAGACTGTCAGTCTGAGACTGTCCGTCTGAGACTGTGTATCTGAGACTGTCCGTCTGAGACTGTCTGTCTGAGACTGTCCGTCTCAGACTGTCTGTCTGAGTTTGTCCGTCTGAGACTGTCTGTCTGAGACTGTCCGTCTGAGACTCTCTGTCTGTCTGAGACGGTCCGTCTGAGACTGTCTGTCTGTCTGTCTGTCTGTCTGTCTGTGACTGTCTGTCTGTCTGTGCTGTTTGTCTGTCTGTGACTGTCTGTCTGTGAATGTCTGTGTCTCTCTGTGTCTGTCTGTGTATGTCTGAGTCTGCCTTTGACTGTCTATGACTCTCTGTGACTGTCTGAGACTGGCTGTGACTGTCTGTGATTGTCTGTTACAGTCTGTGACTGTCTGTGATTGTCTGCGAATATCTGTGACTGTCTGAGACTGTCTGTGACTGTCTGTGACTGTGTGTGACTGTCTGAGACTGTCTGTGACTGTCAGTGACTGTCTGTGACTGTCTGTGACTGTCTGTGACTGTCCGTGACTGTCTGTGACTGTATGTGACTGTCTGTCTCTCAGTCTGTCTGTTGTCTGTATGTCTGTCTGTCTGTCTGTCTGTGTCTGCCTGTGATTGTCTATGACTGTCTGTGACTGCCTGTTACTGTCTGTGACTGTCTGTGACTGTCTGTGACTGTCAGTGAATGTCTGCGACTGTCTGTGACTCTCTGTGACTGTCTGCGATTGTCTGTGACTGTCTGTGACTGTCTGTGTCTGTCTGTGACTATCTGTGACTGTCTTTGTCTGTGACTGTCTGTCTGTGACTGTCTGTCTGCATTTGACTGTCTGTCTGTGACTGTCTGTCTGTCTTCGACTGTCTGTCTCTTTTTGACTGTCTGTGACTATCTGTTACTGTCTGTGACTGTCTGTTTCTGTCTGTGACTGTCTGTGACTGTCTGTGACTGTCTGTGACTGTCTGTGACTTTCTGTTTCTGTCTGTGACTGTCCGAGACTGTTTGTGACAGTCTCTTACTGTCTGTCTGTCTGTCTGTCTGTCTGTCTGTCTGTCTGTCTGTATGTGAGTCTGCCTGTCTGTCTGTCTGTCTGTCTGTCTGTCTGTCTGTCTGTCTGTCTGTCTGTCTGTCTGTCTGTCTGTGTGTCTGTCTGTCTGTCCGTCTGAGACTGTCCGTCTGAGACAGTCCGTCTGAGACTGTCCGTCTGTGACTGTCAGTCTGTGACTGTGTGTCTGAGACTGTCTGTCTGAGACTGTCCGTCTGATATTGTATATCAGAGACAGTTCGTCTCAGACTGTCTGTCTGAGTCTGACCGTCTGAGACTGTCTGTCTGAGACTGTCCGTCTGAGACTGTCTGTCTGTCTGAGACGGTCCTTCTGAGACTGTCTGTCTGTCTGTCTGTGACTGTCTGTCTGTCTGTGACTGTCTGTCTGTCTGTGCTGTCTGTCTATCTGTAAATGTCTATCTGTGACTGTCTGTGACTGTCTGTGACTGTCTGTGTCTGTCAGTGACTGTCTGTGTATATCTGTGTCTGCCTGTGACTGTCTGTGACTGTCTGTGACTTTCTGAGTCTGTCTGTGACTGTCTGTGACATTCTGTGACTGTCTGTGATTGTCTGCGACTATATGTGACTGTCTGTAACTGTCTGTGACTGTCTGTTATTGTCTGTGACTGACTGTGACTGTCTGCGACTGTCTGCGGCTGTCTGTGACTGTCTGTGACTGTCTGTGTCTGTCTGTGTGACTGTCTGTCTGTCTGTCTGTCTGTCTGTCTGTCTGAATGAGACTGTCCGTCTGTGACTGTCTGTGACTGTCTGTGACTGTATGTCTGTCTGTGACTGACTGTCTGTGACTGTCTGTCTGTCTGTTACTGTCTGTCTGTCTGTGACTGTCTGTGTCTGTCTGTGACTGCCTGTGACTGTCTGTGACTTTCTGTGTCTGTCTGTGTCTGTCTGTGACTGTGTGCGACTGTCTGTGACTGTCTGTGACTGTCTGTGACTGTCTGTGACTGTCTGTGACTGTCTGTGACGTCTGTGACTGTCTGTGACTGTCTGTGACTGTCTGTGACTGTCTGTAACTGTCTGTCTGTCTGTCTGTCTATCTGTCAGTCGGTCTGTCTGTCTGTCTCTCTTCTTGTCTGTCTGTCTGTCTGTCTGTCTGTCTGTCTGTCTGTGTGTCTGTCTGTCTGTCCGAGACTGTCTGTTGTGAGACTGTCTGTCTGAGACTGTCCCGTCTGAGACTGTCTGTCTGAGACTGTCTGTCTGAGACTGTCCATCTGAGACTGTCTGTCTGAGTCTGTCCGTCTGAGACTGTCTGTCTGAGACTGTCCGTCTGAGACTGTCTGTCTGAGACTGTCCGTCTCAGACTGTCTGTCTGAGTTTGTCCGTCTGAGACTGTCTGTCTGAGACTGTCCGTCTGAGACTCTCTGTCTGTCTGAGACGGTCCGTCTGAGACTGTCTGTCTGTCTGTCTGTCTGTCTGTCTGTGACTGTCTGTCTGTCTGTGCTGTTTGTCTGTCTGTGACTGTCTGTCTGTGAATGTCTGTGTCTCTCTGTGTCTGTCTGTGTATGTCTGTGTCTGCCTTTGACTGTCTATGACTCTCTGTGACTGTCTGAGACTGGCTGTGACTGTCTGTGATTGTCTGTTACAGTCTGTGACTGTCTGTGATTGTCTGCGAATATCTGTGACTGTCTGTGACTGTCTGTGACTGTCTGTGACTGTGTGTGACTGTCTGAGACTGTCTGTGACTGTCAGTGACTGTCTGTGACTGTCTGTGACTGTCTGTGACTGTCCGTGACTGTCTGTGACTGTATGTGACTGTCTGTCTCTCTGTCTGTCTGTTGTCTGTATGTCTGTCTGTCTGTCTGTCTGTGTCTGCCTGTGTCTGCCTGTGATTGTCTATGACTGTCTGTGACTGCCTGTTACTGTCTGTGACTGTCTGTGACTGTCTGTGACTGTCAGTGAATGTCTGCGACTGTCTGTGACTCTCTGTGACTGTCTGCGATTGTCTGTGACTGTCTGTGACTGTCTGTGTCTGTCTGTGACTATCTGTGACTGTCTTTGTCTGTGACTGTCTGTCTGAGACTGTCTGTCTGCATTTGACTGTCTGTCTGTGACTGTCTGTCTGTCTTCGACTGTCTGTCTCTTTTTGACTGTCTGTGACTATCTGTTACTGTCTGTGACTGTCTGTTTCTGTCTGTGACTGTCTGTGACTGTCTGTGACTGTCTGTGACTGTCTGTGACTTTCTGTTTCTGTCTGTGACTGTCCGAGACTGTTTGTGACTGTCTGTTACTGTCTGTCTCTCTGTCTGTCTGTCTGTATGTGTGTCTGCCTGTCTGTCTGTCTGACTGTCTGTCTGTCTGTCTGTCTGTCTGTCTGTCTTTCTGAAACTGTCCGTCTGAGACTGTCCGTCTGAGACTGTCTGTCCGAGACTGTCTGTCTGAGACTGTCCGAGTGAGACTGGCTGTCTGAGACTGTCCGTCTGAGACTGTCTGTCTGAGACCGTCCGTCTGAGACTGTCCGTCTGAGACTGTCTGTCTGAGACTGTCCGTCTGAGACTGTATGTCTGTCTGAGACTGTCCGTCTGAGACAGTGTGTCTGTCTGTGACTGTCTGTCTGTCTGTGACTGTCTGTCTGTCTTTGACTGTCTGTCTGTCTCCGTGATTGTCTGTGACAGTCTGTG
>CM051038.1:37241340-37243840 GCA_027627225.1 Congeria kusceri | reverse complement strand
CGAGACTGTCTGTTGTGAGACTGTCTGTCTGAGACTGTCCGTCTGAGACTGTCTGTCTGAGACTGTCTGTCTGAGACTGTCCATCTGAGACTGTCTGTCTGAGTCTGTCCGTCTGAGACTGTCTGTCTGAGACTGTCCGTCTGAGACTGTCTGTCTGAGACTGTCCGTCTCAGACTGTCTGTCTGAGTTTGTCCGTCTGAGACTGTCTGTCTGAGACTGTCCGTCTGAGACTCTCTGTCTGTCTGAGACGGTCCGTCTGAGACTGTCTGTCTGTCTGTCTGTCTGTCTGTCTGTGACTGTCTGTCTGTCTGTGCTGTTTGTCTGTCTGTGACTGTCTGTCTGTGAATGTCTGTGTCTCTCTGTGTCTGTCTGTGTATGTCTGTGTCTGCCTTTGACTGTCTATGACTCTCTGTGACTGTCTGAGACTGGCTGTGACTGTCTGTGATTGTCTGTTACAGTCTGTGACTGTCTGTGATTGTCTGCGAATATCTGTGACTGTCTGTGACTGTCTGTGACTGTCTGTGACTGTGTGTGACTGTCTGAGACTGTCTGTGACTGTCAGTGACTGTCTGTGACTGTCTGTGACTGTCTGTGACTGTCCGTGACTGTCTGTGACTGTATGTGACTGTCTGTCTCTCTGTCTGTCTGTTGTCTGTATGTCTGTCTGTCTGTCTGTCTGTGTCTGCCTGTGTCTGCCTGTGATTGTCTATGACTGTCTGTGACTGCCTGTTACTGTCTGTGACTGTCTGTGACTGTCTGTGACTGTCAGTGAATGTCTGCGACTGTCTGTGACTCTCTGTGACTGTCTGCGATTGTCTGTGACTGTCTGTGACTGTCTGTGTCTGTCTGTGACTATCTGTGACTGTCTTTGTCTGTGACTGTCTGTCTGAGACTGTCTGTCTGCATTTGACTGTCTGTCTGTGACTGTCTGTCTGTCTTCGACTGTCTGTCTCTTTTTGACTGTCTGTGACTATCTGTTACTGTCTGTGACTGTCTGTTTCTGTCTGTGACTGTCTGTGACTGTCTGTGACTGTCTGTGACTGTCTGTGACTGTCTGTGACTTTCTGTTTCTGTCTGTGACTGTCCGAGACTGTTTGTGACTGTCTGTTACTGTCTGTCTCTCTGTCTGTCTGTCTGTATGTGTGTCTGCCTGTCTGTCTGTCTGACTGTCTGTCTGTCTGTCTGTCTGTCTGTCTGTCTTTCTGAAACTGTCCGTCTGAGACTGTCCGTCTGAGACTGTCTGTCCGAGACTGTCTGTCTGAGACTGTCCGAGTGAGACTGGCTGTCTGAGACTGTCCGTCTGAGACTGTCTGTCTGAGACCGTCCGTCTGAGACTGTCCGTCTGAGACTGTCTGTCTGAGACTGTCCGTCTGAGACTGTATGTCTGTCTGAGACTGTCCGTCTGAGACAGTGTGTCTGTCTGTGACTGTCTGTCTGTCTGTGACTGTCTGTCTGTCTTTGACTGTCTGTCTGTCTCCGTGATTGTCTGTGACAGTCTGTGTATGTCTTTGACTCTCTGTGACTGTCTGTGACTGTCTGTGACTGTCTGAGACTGTCTATGACTGTCTGTGACTGTCTGTGACTGTCTGTGACTGTCTGCGACTGTCTGTGACTGTCTGTGACTTTCTGTGTCTGTCTGTGACTGTCCGAGACTGTTTGTGACAGTCTGTTACTGTCTGTCTGTCTGTCTGTCTGTATGTGTGTCTGCCTCTCTGTCTGTCCGACTGTCTGTCTGTCTGTCTGTCTGTCTGTCTGTCTTAGACGGTCCGTCTGAGACTGTCTGTCTGTCTGTCTGTGACTGTCTGTCTGTGACTGTCTCTCTGTCTGTGACTGTCTGTCTGTCTGTGCTGTCTGTCTGTCTGTGACTGTCTGTCTGTGACTGTCTGTGTCTGTCTGTGTCTGTCTGTGTCTGTCTGTGTCTGTCTCTGTCTGTCTGCGACTGTCTGTGAATGTCTGCGACTGTCTGTGACTGTCTGTGACTGTCTGAGACTCTCTGTCTGTCTCTCTGTCTGTCTGTCAGTCTGTCTGTCTCTGTGTCTGTCTGTCTGTCCGTCTGTCTGTGTGTCTGTCTGTTTGTCAGTCTGTCTGAGGGTGATTGTCTGTCTGAGTCTGTCTGTATGAGACTGTCCGTCTGAGACTGTCTGTCTGAGACTGTCTGTCTGACACTGTCTGTCTGAGACTGTCTGTCTGAGACTGTCCGTCTGCGACTGTCCGTCTGAGACTGTCTGTCTGAGAAAGTCTGTCTGAGACTGTCCGTCTGAGACTGTCCGTCTGAGTCTGTATGTCTGCGACTGTCCGTTTGAGACTGTCTGTCTGTCTGAGACTGTCCGTCTGTCTGTGACTGTCTGTCTTTAACTGTCTGTCTGTCTGTGACTTTCTGTCTGTGACTGACACTCTGTGACTGTCTGTCTGTGACTGTCTGTCTGTGACTGTCTGTCTGTGACTGTCTGTCTGTGACTGTCTGTCTGTGACTGTCTGTCTGAGACTGACTGTCTGAGAC
>CM051038.1:37203840-37208840 GCA_027627225.1 Congeria kusceri | reverse complement strand
TCAGTCGGTCTCTCTGTCTGTCTGTCTGTCTGTCTGTCTGTCTGTCTGTCTGTCTGTCTGTCTGTCTGTCTGTCTGTCTGTCTGTCTGAATGTGACTGTCCGTCTGAGACTGTCTGTCTGTCTGTCTGTGACTCTCTGTGACTGTCTGTGACTGTCTGTCTGTCTGTGACTGTCTGTGACTGTCTGTGACTGTCTGTGAATGTCTGTCTGTCTGTGACTATCTGTATGTGACTGCCTGTCTGTGTCTGTCTGTCTGTCGGTGACTGTCTGTGTCTGTCTGCGACTGCCTGTGACTGTCTGCGACTGTCTGTGACTGTCTGTGACTGTCTGTGACTGTCTGTGACTGTCTGCCAGTCTGTCTGTCTGTCAGTCGGTCTGTCTGTCTGTCTGTCTGTCTGTCTGTCTGTCTGTCTGTAAGTCTGTCTGTCTGTATGTGTGTCTGTCTGTCTGTCTGAGACTGTCTGTCTGAGACTGTCTGTCTGAGACTGTCCGTCTGAGACTCTATGTCTAAGACTGTCTGTCTGAGACTGTCTATCTGAGACTGTCTGTCTGAGTCTGTCCGTCTGAGACTGTCTGTCTGAGACTGTCAGTCTGAGACTGTATGTCTGTCTGAGACTGTCCGTCTGAGACTGTCTGTCTGTCTGTCTGTGACAGTCTGTCTGTCTGTGACTGTCTGTCTGTCGGTCTGTCTGTGTATGTCTGTCTGTCTCTGTGATTGTCTGTGACTGTCTGAGTGACTGTCTGTGACTGTCTGTGACTGTCTGTGACTGTCTGTGACTGTCTGTGACTGTCTGTGACTGTCTGTGACTGTCTGTCTCTCTGTCTGTCTGTTTGTCTGTCTGTCTGTCTGTCTGTTTGTCTGTCTGTCTGTATGTCTGTGTCTGCCTGTGTCTGCCTGTGATTGTCTATGACTGTGTCTGTCTGTGTCTGTCTGTGTCTGTCTGTGTCTGCCTTTGACTGTCTTTCACGGTATGTGACTGTCGGAGACTGTCTGTGACTGTCTGTGACTGTCTGTGACTGTCTGTGAATGTCTGTGACTATCTGTGACTGTCTGTGACTGTCCGCGACTGTGTGTGACTGTCTGTGACTGTCTGTGACTGTCTGTAACTGTCTTTGACTCTCTGTGACTGTCTGTGACTGTGCGTGACTGTCTGTGACTGTATGTCTCTCTGTCTGTCTGTTGACTGTCTGTCTGTCTGTCTGTCAGTCTGTCTGTGTCTGCCTGTGTCTGCCTGTGATTGTCTAAGACTGTCTGTGACTGCCTGTGACTGTCTGTTACTGTTGTGACTGTCTGCGACTGTCTGTGACTGTCTGCGAATGTCTGTGACTGTCTGTGACTGTCTTTGACTGTCTGTGAATGTCTGTGTCTGTCTGTGACTATCTTTGACTGTCTGTGTCTGTGACAGTCTGTCTGTGACTGTCTGTCTGTCTGCGACTGTCTGTCTATGACTGTCTGTCTGTCTGCGACTGTCTGTTTGTCAGTGACTGTCTGCGTCTGTCTGTTACTGTCTGTGACAGTCTGTGACTGTCTGTGACAGTCTTTGACTGTCTGCGACTGTCTGTGACTGTCTGTCAGAGTGTCTGTATGTCTGTTTGCCTTTCTGTCTGTGTCTGTCTGTGACTGCCTGTGTCTGTCTGTGTCTGTCTGTGACTGTCTGCGACGGTCTGTGACTGTTTGTGACTGTCTGTAACTGTCTGTGACTGTCTGTGACTGTCTGTCTGTCTGTTTGTCTGTGTGTCTTTCACTCTGTCCGTCTGTCTGTCTGTCTGTCTGTCTGTCTGTCTGTCTGTCTGAATGAGACTGTCCGTGTGAGACTGTCTTTCTGTCTGAGACGGTCCGTGTGAGACTGTCTGTCTGTCTGTCTGTAAATGTCTGTCTGTCTGTGACTGTCTGTATGTCTGTGACTGTCTGTCTCTCTGTGACTGCCTGTCTGTCTGTGAATGTCTGTGTCTGTCTGTGACTGTCTGTCTGTGACTATCTGTCTGTGACTGTCTGTCTGAGACTGTCCGTGTGAGACTGGCTGTCTGAGACTGTCCGTCTGAGACTGGCTGTCTGAGACTGTCCGTCTGAGACTGTCTGTCTGAGACTGTCCGTCTGAGACTGTCTGTCTGAGACTGTCCGTCTGAGACTGTCTGTCTGAGACTGTCCGTCTGAGACTGTCTGTCTGAGACTGTCCGTCTGAGACTGTCCATCTGAGCCTGTCTGTCTTTGTCTGTCTGTCTGAGACTGTCCGTCTGAGACTGTATGTCTGTCTGAGACTGTCCATCTGAGCCTGTCTCTCTGTCTGTCTGTGACTGTCTGTCTGTCTCTGTGATTGTCTGTGACTGTCTGTGTCTGTCTGTGACTGTCTGTGACAGTATTTGACTGTCTGTGACTGTCTGTGACTGTCTGTGACTGTCTGTGACTGTCAGTGACTGTATATGACTGTCTGTGACTGTCCGAGACTGTCTGTGATTGTACGTGACTGTGACTCTCTGTCTGTCTGTGAGTATCTGTCTGTCTGTGCTGTCTGTCTGTCTGTGACTGTCTGTCTGTGACTGTCTGTAACTGTCTGTGTCTGTCTGCGTCTGTCTGTGCCTGTCTGTGTCTGTCTGTGTCTGCCTGTGACTGTCTGTGAGTGTCTGTGACTGTCTGAGTCTGTCTGTGACTGTCTGTGACATTCTGTGCCTGTCTGTGATTGTTTGCGACTATCCGTGACTGTCTGTGACTGTCTTTGACTGTCTGTGAATGTCGGTGACTGTCTGTGACTGTCAGTCTGTCTGTCTGTGTGTCTGTCAGTCTGTCTGTCTACCTGTCTGTCTGTCTGTCTGTCTGTCTGTCTGAATGAGACTGTCCGTCTGAGACTGTCTAAATGTCTGTCTGTGACTGTCTGTCTGTCTGTGACTGTCTGTCTGTCTGTGACTGTCCGTCTGTCTCTGTGATTGTCTGTGACTGTCTGTGTCTGTCTGTGACTGTCTGTGACAGTCTTTGACAGTCTGTGACTGTCTGTGACTCTCTGTGACTGTCTGTGACTGTCTGTGACAGTCTGTGACTGTCCGAGACTGTCTGTGACTGTCCGTGACTGTTTATGACTGTCTGTTACTGTCTGTCTGTCTGTCTGTATGTGTGTTAGCCTGTCTGTCTGTCTGTCTGTCTGACTGTCTGAGACTGTCCGTCTGAGACTGTCCGTCTGAGACTGTCCTTCTGAGACTGTCCTTCTGAGACTGTCTGTCTGAGACTGTTCGTCTCAGACTGTCTGTCTGAGTCTGTCCATCTGAGACTGTCTGTCTGAGACTGTCCGTCTGAGACTGTCTGTCTGTCTGAGACGGTCCATCTGAGACTCTCAGTCTGTCTGTCTGTGACTGTCTGTCTGTCTGTGACTGTCTGTCTGTCTGTGCTGTCTGTCTGTCTGTGACTGTCTGTCTGTGACTGTCTGTGACTGTCTGTGACTGTCTGTCTGTCTCTCTGACTGTCTGTCAGTCGGTCTGTCTGTCTGTCTCTCTGTCTGTCTGTCTGCCTGTCTGTCTGTCAGTCTGTGTGTCTGTCTGTCTGTCTGTCTGTCTGTCTGTCTATGTGTCTGTCTGTCTGTCTGAGACTGTCTGTCTGAGACTGACCGTCTGAGACTGTCCATCTGAGACTGTCTATCTGAGTCTGTCCGTCTGAGACTGTCTGTCTGAGACTGTCCGTCTGAGACTGTCCGTCTGAGACTGTCCGTCTGAGACTGTCTGTCCGTCTGTCTGTGACTGTCTGTCAGTCTGTGACTGTCTGTCTGTGACTGTCTGTCTGTCTCTGTGATTGTCTGTGACTGTCTGTGTCTGTCTGTGACTGTCTGTTACTGTCTGTGACTGTCTGTGTCTGTCTGTGACTGTCTGTGACTGTCTGTGACTGTCTGCGACTGTCTGCGACTGTCTGAGTCAGTCTGCGACTGTCTGTGACTGTCTGCGACTGTCTGTGACTGTCTATGACTGTCTGTGACTGTCTGTGACTGTCTGTGACTGTCTGTGACTGTCTGTGACTGTCTGTGACTGTCTGTCACTGTCCGAGACTGTCTGTGACAGTCCGTGACTGTTTGTGACTGTCTGATGCTGTCTGTCTGTCTGTCTGTCTGTCTATCTGTCTGTCTGTGTGTCTGCCTGACTGTCTGTCTGTCTGTCTGTCTGTCTGTATGTCTGTCTGTCTGTCTGTCAGTCTGAGACTGTCCGTCTGAGACTGTCCGTCTGAGACTGTGCGTCTGAGACTGTCTGTCTGAGTCTGTCCGTCTGAGACAGTCTGTCTGTCTGAGACGGTCCGTCTGAGACTGTCTGTCTGTCTGTCTGTGACTGTCTGTCTGTCTGTGACTGTCTGACTGTCTGTGCTGTCTGTCTGTCTGTGACTGTCTGTGTCTGCATGTGACTGTCTGTGTCTGTCTGTGACTGTCTGAGTCTGTCTGTGACTGTCTGTGACATTCTGTGCCTGTCTGTGATGTCTGCGACTATCTGTGACTGTCTGTGACTTTCTGTGACTGTCTGTGATTGTCTGTGACTGACTGTGACTGACTGTGACTGTCTGTGACTGTCTGTGACTGTCTGTGACTGTCTGTGACTGTCTGTGACTGTCTGTGACTGTCTGTGACTGTCTGTGACTGTCTTTGACTGTCTGTGACTGTCTGTGACTGTCTGTCAGTTTATCTGTATGTCTGTTTGTCTGTCTGTCTGTCTGTCTGTCTGTGTCTGTCTGTGACTCTCTGTGTCTGTCTGTGTCTGTCTGTGTCTGTCTGCGACGGTCTGTGACTGTTTGTGACTGTCTGTGACTGTCTGTGACTGTCTGTGACAGTCTGTGACTGTCTGTCTGTCTGTCTGTGTGTCTGTCAGTCTGTCCGTCTGTCTGTCTGTCTGTCTGTCTGTCTGTCTGTCTGTCTGAATGAGACTGTCCGTGTGAGACTGTCTGTCTGTCTGAGACGGTCCGTGTGAGAATGTCTGTCTGTCTATCTGTAACTGCCTGTATGTCTGTGACTGTCTGTATGTCTGTGACTGTTTGTCTC
>CM051038.1:37183840-37186340 GCA_027627225.1 Congeria kusceri | reverse complement strand
CTCAGACAGACAGTCTCAGACGGACAGTCTCAGACAGACAGTCCTAGACGGACAGTCTCAGACAGACATTCTCAGACGGTCAGTCTCAGACAGCCAGTCTCACACGGACAGTCTCAGACAGACACTCTCCGACAGACAGTCACAGACAGACAGTCACATACCAACAGTCACAGACAGACACAGACAGTCACAGACAGACAGACAGTCACAGACACAGACAGTCACAGACAGACAGTCTCAGACAGTCAGGAGCAGACGGACAGGATCAGACGGACAGGATCAGACGGACAGTCTCAGATGGACAGTCTCAGACTGACAGTCTCAGACAGTCAGTCTCAGACAGACAATCTCAGACGGACAGTATCAGACAGACACTCTCAGACGGACAGTCTCAGACAGACAGGATCAGACGGACAGGATCAGACGGACAGTCTCAGACGGACAGTCTCAGACTGACAGTCTCAGACAGTCAGTCTCAGACAGACAATCTCAGACGGACAGAATCAGACAGACACTCTCAGACGGACAGTCTCAGACAGACAGTCTCAGACGGACAGTCTCAGACAGACAGTCTCAGACGGACAGTCTCAGACAGTCAGTCTCAGACAGACAGTCACAGACAGACAGTCACAGACAGACAGTTACAGACAGACAACCACAGACAGACAGTCACAGAGAGACAGTCACAGACAGACAGTCACAGACAGACAGACAGTTACAGACATACAGTCCCAGACAGACTGACAGTCTCAGACAGACAGACAGTCACAGACGGACAGTCTCAGACAGACAGACAGTCTCAGACGGACAGTCGCAGACATACAGACTCAGACGGACAGTCCCAGACGGACAGCCTCAGATAGACAGACAGTCTCAGACGGACAGTCTCAGACAGACAGACAGTCTCAGACGGACAGTCTCAGACAGACTTTCTCAGACAGACAATCTCAGACGGAGAGTCGCAGACGGACAGTCTCAGACAGACAGTCTCAGACAGACAGTCTCAGACAGACAGTCTCAGACAGACAGTCTCAGACGGACAGTCTCATACAGACAGACTCAGACAGACAATCTCCCTCAGACAGACTGACAAACAGACAGACACACAGACAGACGGACAGACAGACAGACAGACAGTCAGACAGAGTGACAGACAGACAGTAACAGACAGTCACAGACAGTCACAGACAGTCGCAGACATTCACAGACAGTCTCAGACAGACACAGACAGACACAGACAGACACAGATAGACACAGACAGTCACAGACAGACAGTCACAGACAGACAGACAGCACACACAGAAAGACAGTCACAGACAGAGAGACAGTCACAGACAGACAGTCACAGACAGACAGACAGACAGTCTCAGACGGACCATCTCAGACAGACAGACAGTCTCAGACGGACAGTCTCAGAGAGTCAGTCACAGACAGACAGTCACAGACAGACAGACAGTTACAGACAGACAGTCACAGACAGACGGACAGTCTGAGACCGACAGACAGTCTCAGACGGACAGTCTCAGACAGACAGACAGTCTCAGACGGACAGTCGCAGACATACAGACGCAGACGGACAGTCTCAGACGGAGAGCCTCAGACAGACAGACAGTCTCAGACGGACAGTCTCAGACAGACAGACAGTCTCAGACGGACAGTCTCAGACAGACTTTCTCAGACAGACAGTCTCAGACGGACAGTCGCAGACGGACAGTCTCAGACAGACAGTCTCAGACAGACAGTCTCAGACACACAGTCTCAGACAGACAGTCTCAGACAGACAGTCTCAGACGGACAGTCTCATGCAGACAGACTCAGACAGACAATCTCCCTCAGACAGACTGACAAACAGACAGACACACAGACAGACGGACAGACAGACAGACAGACAGACAGTAACAGACAGTCACAGACAGTCACAGACAGACGCAGACATTCACAGACAGTCACAGACAGACACAGACAGACACAGACAGACACAGACAGACACAGACAGTCACAGACAGTCACAGACAGACAGTCACAGACAGACAGTCACAGACAGACAGACAGCACAGACAGACAGACAGTCACACACAGAGAGACAGTCACAGACAGACAGTCACAGACAGACAGACAGACAGTCTCAGACGGACCGTCTCAGACAGACAGACAGTCTCAGACGGACAGTCTCAGACACACAGTCTCAGACGGACAGACTCTCAGACACACAGTCTCAGACGGTCAGTCTCAGACGGGCAGTCTCAGACGGACAGGCTCAGACGGACAGTCTCAGACAGACAGACAGACAGACAGACAGACAGACAGACAGACAGTCACACAGACAGAGAGGCAGACACACATACAGACAGACAGATAGACAGACAGTAACAGACAGTCACAAACAGTCTCGGACAGTCACAGACAGACACAGAAAGTCACAGACAGTCACAGACAGTCACATACAGTCACAGACTGTCACAGACAGTCACAGACAGTCACAGACAGTCAAAGACAGACA
>CM051038.1:37171340-37178840 GCA_027627225.1 Congeria kusceri | reverse complement strand
GTCACAGACTGTCATAGACAATCACAGGCAGACACAGGCAGACACAGACAGTCACAGACAGACAGTCAGACAGACAGACATACAGACAACAGACAGACAGAGAGACAGACAGTCACAGACAGTCACAGACAGTCTCAGTCAGTAACAGACAATCACAGACAGTCACAGACAGTCACAGACAGTCACAGACAGTCACAGACAGTCACAGACAGCCAGATACAGTCTCAGACATACACAGACCGACACAGACAGACACAGACAGTCACTGACAGACAGTAACAGACAGACAGACAGCACAGACAGACAGTCACAGACAGACAGTCACAGACAGACAGACAGTCACAGACAGACAGTCTCAGATGGACCGTCTCAGACAGACAGACAGTCGCAGACGGACAGTCTCAGACAGACAGTCTCAGACGGACAGTGTCAGACAGACAGTCTCAGACGGACAGTCTCAAACACACAGTCACACAGTCACAGACAGTCACATACCGTCACAGACAGTCGCAGACAGTCTCAGACAGTCACGGACTGTCATAGACAGTCAAAGGCAGACACAGACATACACAGACCGACACAGACATACACAGACTGTCACTGACAGACAGTCACAGACAGACAGACCGCACAGACAGACAGACAGTCACAGACAGACAGACAGTCACAGACAGACAGTCTCAGACGGACCGTTTTAGACAGACAGACAGTATCAGACGGACAGTCTCAGACAGACAGTCTCAGACGGACAGTGTCAGACAGAGAGTCTCAGACGGACAGTCTCAGACACACAGTCTCAGACGGACAGCCTCAGACGGACAGTCTCAGACGGACAGTCTCAGACAGACAGACAGACAGACAGACAGACAGACAGACAGACAGACAGGCAGACAGACAGTAACAGACAGTCACAAACAGACACGGACAGTCACAGACAGTCTCGGACAGTCACAGACAGTCACTGACAGTCACATACAGTCACAGACAGTCATAGACAGTCACAGACTGTCACAGACTGTCACAGACAGTCACAGTCAGTCGCAGACAATCACAGAATGTCACAGACAGTCACAGAGAGTCACAGATAGCCGCAGACAATCACAAACAGGCACAGAATGTCACAGACAGTCACAGACAGACTCAGACAGTCACAGACAGTCACTGACAGTCACAGGCAGACACAGACAGACACAGACAAACACAGACAGACACAGACAGTCACAGACAGTTACAGACAGTCACAGACAGTCACAGACAGACAGACACAGACAGACAGACAGCACAGACAGACAGACAGACAGTCTCAGACGGACCGTCTCAGACAGACAGACAGTCTCAGACGTACAGTCTCAGACAGACAGTTTCAGACGGACAGACTCAGACAGACAGTCTGAGACGAACAGTCTCAGACAGACAGTCTGAGACGAACAGTCTCAGACAGACACTCTCAGATAGACAGTCTCATACAGACAGTCTCAGACGGACAGTCTCAGACACACAGTCACAGACGGACAGTCTCAGACGGACAGTCTCAGACGGACAGTCTCAGACGGACAGTCTCAGACAGACAGACAGACAGACTGACAGACAGACAGACAGACAGACAGACAGACAGACAGACAGACAGACAGACAGACAGGCAGGCACACATACAGACAGACAGACAGACAGACAGACAGTAACAGACAGTCACAAACAGTCATTGACATTCAAAGACAGTCTCGGACAGTCACAGACAGTAACAGACTGTCACAGACAGTCACATACAGTCACAGACAGTCGCAGACATTCACAGACAGTCACAGACAGTCACAGACAGTCACAGACAGTCACACACAGTCACAGACAGTCAAAGACTGTCACAGACAGTCACAGACAGACACAGACAGTCACAGACAGACACAGACAGTCACAGTCAATCACAGAGACAGACAGACAGTCACAGACAGACAGACAGTCACAGACAGACAGACAGTCACAGACAGACAGACAGACAGTCTCAGACGGACAGTGTCAGACAGACATTCAGTCTCAGACGGACAGTCTCAGACAGACACAGACAGTCTCATGCACTCACAGACAGTCACAGACAGTCACAAACAGTCACAGACCGTCGCAGACAGTCACAGACAGACACAGACAGACACAGAGAGTCACAGACAGACACAGACAGACAGACAGTCAGACAGACAGACAAACAGACATACATACAAACTGACAGAAAGTCACAGACAGTCACAGACAGTCAAAGACAGTCACAGACAGTCACAGACAGACACAGACAGTCATAGACAGACAGTCACAGACAGACAGACAGCACAGACAGACAGACAGTCACAGACAGACAGACAGTCACAGACAGACAGACAGACAGTCTCAGACGGACCGTCTCAGACAGACAGACAGTCTCAGACGGACAGTCTCAAACAGACAGTCTCAGACGGACAAACTCAGACAGACAGTCTGAGACGGACAGTCTCAGACAGACAGTCTCAGACGGAGAGTCTCAGACAGAAAGTCTCAGACGGACAGTCTCAGACACATAGTCTCAGACGGACAGTCTCATACTGACAGTCGTAGACGGACAGTCTCAGACGGACAGTCTCAGACAGACAGACAGACAGACAGACAGACAGACAGACAGACAAACAGACACACAGACAGTCAGACAGACACACAGACAGACAGACAGACAGACAGACAGACAGACAGACAGACAGCAACAGACATTCACAAACAATCACGGACAGTCACAGACAGTCTCGGATAGTCACAGACAGTCAAAAACAGTCACAGACCTTCACAGACCTTCACAGAAAATCACAGACAGTCACAGACAGTCACAGCCTGTCACAGACAGTCGCAGACAGTCACAGACAGTCCCAGACAGTCACAGACAGTCACAGACAGTCAAAGACAGTCACAGACAGTCACATACAGTTACAGACAGTCACAGACAGTCACAGACAGACACAGACAGTCACAGACAATCACAGACACAGACAGACAGTCACAGACAGACAGAGAGACAGACAGTCACAGACAGACAGACAGTCACAGACAGACAGACAGACAGTCTCAGACGGACAGTCTCAGACAGACATACAGTCTAAGACGGACAGTCTCAGGCAGACAATCTCAGACGGACAAACTCAGACAGTCAGTCTCACATGGACAGTCTCAGACAGACAGTCTCAGACAGACAGTCTCACACGGACTGTCTCAGACAGACAGTCTCATACAGACAGTCTCAGACAGACAGTGTCAGACAGACAGACAGACACACAGACAGTCATTGAGACAGACAGACAGACAGACAGACCGACTAACAGACAGACAGACAGACAGACAGACAGTTACAGACAGTCGCAGATAGTCACAGACAGTCACAGACAGTCACATACAGTCACAGACAATCACAGACAGTCACACACAGTTACAGACAGAGAGAGACAGACACAGACAGACACAAACAGTCACAGACAGTCACAGGCAGTCACAGACAGACACAGACAGTCACAGACAGACAGAGAGACAGTCACAGACATCCACAGACAGTCACAGACAGTCACAGACAGTCACAGACAGTCACAGACTGTCACAGACAGTCACAGACAGAAAAAGACAGTCACAGACAATCATAGAGACAGACAGTCACAGACGGACAGACTCAGACGGACAGTCTCAGACAGACAGTCCCACATGGACAGTCTCATTCAGACAGACAGACAGACAGACAGACAGACAGACAGACAGACAGACAGACAGACAGACAGACAGACAGACAGACAGACACACAGACAGACAGACAGACAGACAGTCACAGACAGTCACAGACAGTCACAGACAGTAACAGACAGTCACAAACAGTCATAGACCGTCGCAGACAGTCACAGACAGACACAGACAGACACACACAGACACAGACAGTCACAGACAGACACAGACAGACAGACAGACAGACAGACAGACAGACAGACAGACAGACAGACAGACAGTCAGACAGACAGACAAACAGACATACAGACAAACTGACAGACAGTCACAGACTGTCACAGACAGTCAATTACAGTCACAGACAGTCACAGACAGTCACAGACAGTAACAGACCGACACAGACAGTCACAGACAGACAGACAGTCGCAGACAGACAGACATTCACAGACAGACTGTCACAGACAGACAGACAGTCACAGACAGACAGTCACAGACACAGACAGTCACAGATAGTCACAGACAGACACAGACAGTCACAGACTGTCGCAGACAGTCACAGACTGTCGCAGACAGTCACAGACATTCACAGACAGTCGCAGACAGTCACAGACAGTCACAGACAGTCACAGACTCTCACAGGCAGTCACAGACAGACATAGACAATCACAGGCAAACACATGCAGACACAGACAGACAGACAGACAGACAGACAGACATACAGAGAACAGTCAGACAGAGTGACAGACAGTCACAGACAGTCACAGACAGTCACGGACAATCACAGACAGTCACAGACAGTCACAGACAGTCACAGACACTCACCGTCAGTCCCAGACAGTCACAGACAGTCACAGACAGTCACACACAGCAGTCACAGACATTCACACACAGTCACAGACTGTCACAGATAGTCACAGACAATCACAGACAGTCACAGACAGTCACAGACAGTCACAGACAGTCGCAGACAGTATCAGACACTCACATAAAGTCATAGACAGTCAAAGGCAGACACAGACATACACAGACAGACACAGACAGACACAGACAGTCACAGACAGACAGTCACAGACAGACAGACAGCACAGATAGTCAGTCAGTCACAGACAGACAGACAGTCACAGACAGACAGACAGACAGTCTCAGACGGACCGTCTCGGACAGACAGACAGTCTCAGACGGACAGTCTCAAACAGACAGTCTCAGACGGACAAACTCAGACAGACAGTCTGAGACGGACAGTCTCAGACAGACAGTCTCAGACGGACAGTCTCAGACAGAAAGTCTAAGACGGACAGTCTCAGACACATAGTCTCAGACGGACAGTCTCAGACTCACAGTCTCAGACGGACAGTCTCAGACGGACAGTCTGAGACGGACCGTCTCAGACAGACAGACAGACAGACAGACAGAGAGACAGACAGACAGACAGACAGACAGACAGAGAGTCAGGCAGACACACAGACAGACAGACAGACAGACAGCAACAGACATTCACAAACAGTCACGGACAGTCACAGACAGTCTCGGACAGTCACAGACAGTCACAGACAGTCACAGACAGTCACAGAAATGCACAGACAGTCTCAGACAGTCACAGCCTGTCGCAGACAGTCGCAGACAGTCCCAGACAGTCACAGACAGTAACAGACAGTCACAGACAGTCACGGACAGTCACAGACAGACACAGACAATCACAGAGAAAGACAGACAGTCACAGACAGACAGAGAGACAGACAGACATAGACAGACAGACAGTCACAGACAGACAGACAGACAGTCTCAGACGGACAGACTCAGACAGACATACAGTCTCAGACGGACAGTCTCAGACTGACACTCTAAGACGGACAGACTCAGACAGTCAGTATCAGATGGACAGTCACAGACAGACAGTCTCAGACAGACAGTCTCACACGGATAGTCTCAGACAGACAGTCTCAGACAGACAGTCTCAGACAGACAGTCTCAGACAGACAGTCTCAGACAGACAGACTGACACACAGACAGACATTGAGACAGACAGACAGACAGACAGAAAGACAGACAGACAGACCGATTAACAGAGAGACAGACAGACAGACAGACAGACAGACAGACAGTCACAGTCTGTCACAGACAGTCGCAGACAGTCACAGACAGTCAAAGACAGTCACAGACAGTCACAGACAGTCACAGACAGTCACAGACAGTCTCAGACAGTCACAGACAGTCACATACAGTCACAGACAATCACAGACAGTCACACACAGTTACAGACAGACAGCGACAGACACAGACAGACACAAACAGTCACAGACACTCACAGGCAGTCACAGACAGACACAGACAGTCACAGACAGACAGACAGACAGTCACAGACATCCACAGACAGTCACAGACAGTCACAGACTGTCACAGACAGTCACAGACAGACAAAGACAGTCACAGACAATCATAGAGACAGTCACAGACTGTCACAAACAGACAGACAGTCACTGACAGACAGACAGTCACAGACAGACAGACAGACAGTCTCAGACGGAGAGTCTCAGACGGACAGTCTCAGACAGACAGTCTCACACGGACAGTCTCATTCAGACAGACAGACAGACAGACAGACAGACAGACAGACAGACAGACAGACAGACAGATAGACAGACAGACAGACATACAGACAGACACAGAGACAGACAGACAGACAGACAGACAGTCACAGACAGTCACAGACAGTCACAGACAGTCACAAACAATCACAGACCGTCGCAGACAGTCACAGACAGACACAGGCAGACACAGACAGTCACAGACAGTCACAGACAGTAACAGACCGACACAGACAGTCACAGACAGACAGACAGACAGTCACAGACAGACAGTCACAGACAGACAGACAGTCACAGACAGACAGTCACAGACACAGACAGTCACAGATAGTCAAAGACAGACACAGATAGTCACAGACAGTCACAGACAGTCACAGACAGTCACAGACAGTCACAGACATTCACAGACAGTCACAGAATGTCACAGTCTGTCACAGACAGTCATAGACAATCACAGGCAGACACAGGCAGACACAGACAGACAGACAGACAGTCAGACAGACGGACATACAGACAACAGACAGACAGAGAGACAGACAGTCACAGACAGTCACAGACAGTCTCAGTCAGTAACAGACAATCACAGACAGTCACAGGCAGTCACAGACAGCCAGAAACAGTCTCAGACAGTCACAGACAGTCATAGACAGTCAAAGGCAGACACAGACATACACAGACCGACACAGACAGACACAGACAGTCACTGACAGACAGTCACAGACAGACAGACAGCACAGACAGACAGTCACAGACAGACAGTCACATATAGACAGAAAGTCACAGACAGACAGTCTCAGACGGACCGTCTCAGACAGACAGACAGTCTCAGACGGACAGTCTCAGACAGACAGTCTCAGACGGACAGTGTCAGACAGACAGTCTCAGGCGGACAGTCTCAGACACACAGTCACAAAGTCACAGACAGTCACAGACAGTCACAGAGAGTCACAGACAGTCTCAGACAGTCACAGACAGTCATAGACAGTCAAAGGCAGACACAGACATACACAGACCGACACAGACAGACACAGACAGTCACTGACAGACAGTCACAGACAGACAGACAGCACAGACAGACAGACAGTCACAGACAGACAGAGAGTCACAGACAGACAGACTCAGAAGGCCCGTCTTAGACAGACAGACAGTCTCAGACGGACAGTCTCAGACAGACAGTCTCAGACGGACAGTGTCAGAC
>CM051038.1:37151340-37153840 GCA_027627225.1 Congeria kusceri | reverse complement strand
CCAGTCTCAGACGGACAGTCTCAGACAGACAGGCTCCGATAGACAGTCACAGACAGACAGTCACAGACAGACAGTCAAAGACAGACACAGACAGTCACAGACAGAGAGACAGTCACAGACACACAGACAGTCACAGACAGACAGACAGTCACAGACAGCCAACAGTTACAGACAGACAGACAGACAGTCTCACACGGACCGTCCCAGACAGACAGTCTCAGACGGACAGTCTCGTTCAGACAGACAGTCTCAGACGGACAGTCCCAGACAGACAGACAGTCTCAGACGAACAGTCTCAGACAGACAGACAGTCTCAGACGGACAGTCTCAGACCGACAGTCTGAGACGAACAGTCTCAGACAGATAGTCTCAGATGGACAGTCTCAGACAGATAGTCTCAGACAGACAGTCTCAGACAGACTGAAATACACATAGACAGACAGACAGATCGACAGACTGACAGAAAGACAGACAGGCAGACAGACAGACAGACAGACAGACAGACAGACAGACAGACAGACAGACAGACAGACAGACAGACAGACAGTCAGACAGACAGGCTGACAGACAGACAGACAGACAGACAGATTGTCACAGACAGTCACAGACAGTCACAGACAGTCACAGACCGTCGCAGACAGTCACAGACAGACACAGACAGACACAGACAGTCACAGACAAACACAGACAGACAGACAGACAGACAGACCGACAGACTGACCGACAGACAAACAGACAAAGAGACAAACTGACAGACGGTCAAAGACAATCACAGACAGACAAAGACAGTCTCAGACAGTCACAGACAGTCACAGACAGTATCGGACAGACACAGACAGTCAGAGACAGACAGACAGTCTCAGACAGACAGACAGTCACAGACAGACAGACAGTCACAGACAGACAGTCACAGACAGATAGACAGTCACAGACAGAAAGACAGTCACAGACAGACAGTCACAGACACAGACAGTCACAGACAGTCACAGACAGACACAGACAGTCACAGACGGTCACAGACATTCACAGACAGTCAGAGACAGTCACAGACAGTCACAGACAGTCACAGACAGTCACAGACAGTCACAGACAGTCATAGACAATCACAGGCAGACACAGGCAGACACAGACAGACAGACAGACTGACAGACAGACAGACAGACAAACAGACAGACAGAGAGACAGACAGACACAGACAGTCTCAGACAGTCACAGACAGTCACAGACAGTCACAGACAGTCACAGACAGTCAAAGACAGTCACATACTGTCACAGACAGTCACATACAGTCACACACAGTCACAGACAGTCACAGACAGTCTCAGACAGACAGTCACAGACAGTCACAGACAGTCACAGACAGTCACACACTGTCTCAGACAGTCACTGACAGTCTCAGAGAGTCACAGACAGTCACAGACAGTCACAGACAGTCACAGACAGACACAGACAGACACAGACAGTCACAGACAGTCACAGAAAGACACAGACAGTCACAGACAGTCACAGATAGTCACAGACAGTCTCAGACAGTCACAGACAGTCATAGACAATCAAAGGCAGACACTAATATACACAGACAGACACAGACAGACACAGACAGTCACAGACAGACAGTCACAGACAGACAGACAGCACAGACAGACAGACAGTCACAGACAGACAGACAATCACAGACAGACAGACAGTCTCAGACGGACCGTCTCAGACAGACAGACAGTCTCAGACGGACAGTCTCAGACAGACAGTCTCAGACGAACAGACTCAGACAGACAGTCTCAGACGGACAGTCTCAGACAGAGAGTCTCAGACGGACAGTCTCAGACAGACAGTCTCAGACGGACAGTCTCAGACACACAGTCTCAGTCGGACAGTCTCGGAATGACAGTCTCAGACGGACAGTCCCAGACAGACAGACAGTCTCAGACGAACAGTCTCAGACTGACAGACAGTCTCAGACGGACAGTCTCAGACAGACAGTCTCAGACGGACAGTCTCAGACAGTCTCAGACGGACAGTCTCAGACAGTCTACAACGGACAGTCTCAGACAGACAGTCGCAGACGGACAGTCTCAGACGGACATTCTCAGACGGACATTCACAGACAGTCTCGGATAGTCTCAGACAGACAGTCTCAGACAGACACACAGACAGACACACAGAGAGACAGACAGACAGACAGACAGACAGACAGACAGACAGACAGACAGACAGACTGACAGACAGAGAGACAGACAGTCACAGACTGTCACAGACAGTCACAGACAGTCACAGACAGTCACAGACAGTCGCAGGCAGTCAGAGACAGTGACAGACTGTCACAGACAGTCACAGACAGTCTCAGATAGACAGTCTCAGACGGACAGTCTCAGACAGACAGTCTGAGACGAACAGTCTCAGACAGACAGTCTCAGACGGACAGTCTCAGACAGATAGTCTCAGACAGACAGACAGACATACACACAGACAGACAGACAGACAGACAGACAGTCACAGACAG
>CM051038.1:37141340-37148840 GCA_027627225.1 Congeria kusceri | reverse complement strand
ACAGACAGTCTCAGACGAACAGTCTCAGACAGACAGACAGTCTCAGACGGACAGTCTCAGACCGACAGTCTGAGACGAACAGTCTCAGACAGATAGTCTCAGATGGACAGTCTCAGACAGATAGTCTCAGACAGACAGTCTCAGACAGACTGAAATACACATAGACAGACAGACAGATCGACAGACAGACAGAAAGACAGACAGGCAGACAGACAGACAGACAGACAGACAGACAGACAGACAGACAGACAGACAGACAGACAGACAGACAGACAGACAGTCAGACAGACAGGCTGACAGACAGACAGACAGACAGACAGATTGTCACAGACAGTCACAGACAGTCACAGACAGTCACAGACCGTCGCAGACAGTCACAGACAGACACAGACAGACACAGACAGTCACAGACAAACACAGACAGACAGACAGACAGACAGACAGACTGACCGACAGACAAACAGACAAAGAGACAAACTGACACACGGTCAAAGACAATCACAGACAGACAAAGACAGTCTCAGACAGTCACAGACAGTCACAGACAGTATCGGACAGACACAGACAGTCAGAGATAGACAGACAGTCTCAGACAGACAGACAGTCACAGACAGATAGACAGTCACAGACAGACAGTCACAGACAGATAGACAGTCACAGACAGAAAGACAGTCACAGACAGACAGTCACAGACACAGACAGTCTCAGACAGACTCAGACAGTTACAGAGAGTCGCAGACAGTCACAGACAGTCACAGACAGTCACAGACAGACACAGACAGTCACAGACGGTCACAGACATTCACAGACAGTCAGAGACAGTCACAGACAGTCACAGACAGTCACAGACAGTCACAGACTGTCACAGACAGTCATAGACAATCACAGGCAGACACAGGCAGACACAGACAGACAGACAGACTGACAGACAGACAGACAGACAAACAGACAGACAGAGAGACAGACAGACACAGACAGTCTCAGACAGCCACAGACAGTCACAGACAGTCACAGACAGTCAAAGACAGTCACATACTGTCACAGACAGTCACATACAGTCACACACAGTCACAGACAGTCACAGACAGTCTCAGACAGACAGTCACAGACAGTCACAGACAGTCACAGACAGTCACAGACTGTCTCAGACAGTCACTGACAGTCTCAGAGAGTCACAGACAGTCACAGACAGTCACAGACAGACACAGACAGACAAAGACAGTCACAGACAGTCACAGACAGACACAGACAGTCACAGACAGTCACAGATAGTCACAGACAGAGAGACAGTCACAGACACACAGACAGTCACAGACAGACAGACAGTCACAGACAGCCAACAGTTACAGACAGACAGACAGACAGTCTCACACGGACCGTCCCAGACAGACAGTCTCAGACGGACAGTCTCGTTCAGACAGACAGTCTCAGACGGACAGTCCCAGACAGACAGACAGTCTCAGACGAACAGTCTCAGACAGACAGACAGTCTCAGACGGACAGTCTCAGACCGACAGTCTGAGACGAACAGTCTCAGACAGATAGTCTCAGATGGACAGTCTCAGACAGATAGTCTCAGACAGACAGTCTCAGACAGACTGAAATACACATAGACAGACAGACAGATCGACAGACTGACAGAAAGACAGACAGGCAGACAGACAGACAGACAGACAGACAGACAGACAGACAGACAGACAGACAGACAGACAGACAGACAGACAGACAGACAGACAGACAGTCAGACAGACAGGCTGACAGACAGACAGACAGACAGACAGATTGTCACAGACAGTCACAGACAGTCACAGACAGTCACAGACCGTCGCAGACAGTCACAGACAGACACAGACAGACACAGACAGTCACAGACAAACACAGACAGACAGACAGACAGACAGACCGACAGACTGACCGACAGACAAACAGACAAAGAGACAAACTGACAGACGGTCAAAGACAATCACAGACAGACAAAGACAGTCTCAGACAGTCACAGACAGTCACAGACAGTATCGGACAGACACAGACAGTCAGAGACAGGCAGACAGTCTCAGACAGACAGACAGTCACAGACAGACAGACAGTCACAGACAGACAGTCACAGACAGATAGACAGTCACAGACAGAAAGACAGTCACAGACAGACAGTCACAGACACAGACAGTCTCAGACAGACTCAGACAGTTACAGACAGTCGCAGACAGTCACAGACAGTCACAGACAGTCACAGACAGACACAGACAGTCACAGACGGTCACAGACATTCACAGACAGTCAGAGACAGTCACAGACAGTCACAGACAGTCACAGACAGTCACAGACAGTCACAGACAGTCATAGACAATCACAGGCAGACACAGGCAGACACAGACAGACAGACAGACTGACAGACAGACAGACAGACAAACAGACAGACAGAGAGACAGACAGACACAGACAGTCTCAGACAGTCACAGACAGTCACAGACAGTCACAGACAGTCAAAGACAGTCACATACTGTCACAGACAGTCACATACAGTCACACACAGTCACAGACAGTCACAGACAGTCTCAGACAGACAGTCACAGACAGTCACAGACAGTCACAGACAGTCACAGACTGTCTCAGACAGTCACTGACAGTCTCAGAGAGTCACAGACAGTCACAGACAGTCACAGACAGTCACAGACAGACACAGACAGACACAGACAGTCACAGACAGTCACAGAAAGACACAGACAGTCACAGACAGTCACAGATAGTCACAGACAGTCTCAGACAGTCACAGACAGTCATAGACAATCAAAGGCAGACACTAATATACACAGACAGACACAGACAGACACAGACAGTCACAGACAGACAGTCACAGACAGACAGACAGCACAGACAGACAGACAGTCACAGACAGACAGACAATCACAGACAGACAGACAGTCTCAGACGGACCGTCTCAGACAGACAGACAGTCTCAGACGGACAGTCTCAGACAGACAGTCTCAGACGAACAGACTCAGACAGACAGTCTCAGACGGACAGTCTCAGACAGAGAGTCTCAGACGGACAGTCTCAGACAGACAGTCTCAGACGGACAGTCTCAGACACACAGTCTCAGTCGGACAGTCTCGGAAGGACAGTCTCAGACGGACAGTCCCAGACAGACAGACAGTCTCAGACGAACAGTCTCAGACTGACAGACAGTCTCAGACGGACAGTCTCAGACAGACAGTCTCAGACGGACAGTCTCAGACAGTCTCAGACGGACAGTCTCAGACAGTCTACAACGGACAGTCTCAGACAGACAGTCGCAGACGGACAGTCTCAGACGGACATTCTCAGACGGACATTCACAGACAGTCTCGGATAGTCTCAGACAGACAGTCTCAGACAGACACACAGACAGACACACAGAGAGACAGACAGACAGACAGACAGACAGACAGACAGACAGACAGACAGACAGACTGACAGACAGAGAGACAGACAGTCACAGACAGACACAGACAGTCACAGACAGAGAGACAGTCACAGACACACAGACAGTCACAGACAGAGAGACAGTCACAGACACACAGACAGTTACAGACAGACAGACAGTCTCACACGGACCGTCCCAGACAGACAGTCTCAGACGGACAGTCTCGTTCAGACAGACAGTCTCAGACGGACAGTCCCAGACAGACAGACAGTCTCAGACGAACAGTCTCAGACAGACAGACAGTCTCAGACGGACAGTCTCAGACCGACAGTCTGAGACGAACAGTCTCAGACAGATAGTCTCAGATGGACAGTCTCAGACAGATAGTCTCAGACAGACAGTCTCAGACAGACTGAAATACACATAGACAGACAGACAGATCGACAGACAGACAGAAAGACAGACAGGCAGACAGACAGACAGACAGACAGACAGACAGACAGACAGACAGACAGACAGACAGACAGACAGATAGACAGACAGTCAGACAGACAGGCTGACAGACAGACAGACAGACAGACAGATTGTCACAGACAGTCACAGACAGTCACAGACAGTCACAGACCGTCGCAGACAGTCACAGACAGACACAGACAGACACAGACAGTCACAGACAAACACAGACAGACAGACAGACAGACAGACAGACTGACCGACAGACAAACAGACAAAGAGACAAACTGACAGACGGTCAAAGACAATCACAGACAGACAAAGACAGTCTCAGACAGTCACAGACAGTCACAGACAGTATCGGACAGACACAGACAGTCAGAGACAGACAGACAGTCTCAGACAGACAGACAGTCACAGACAGATAGACAGTCACAGACAGACAGTCACAGACAGATAGACAGTCACAGACAGAAAGACAGTCACAGACAGACAGTCACAGACACAGACAGTCTCAGACAGACTCAGACAGTTACAGACAGTCGCAGACAGTCACAGACAGTCACAGACAGTCACAGACAGACACAGACAGTCACAGACGGTCACAGACATTCACAGACAGTCAGAGACAGTCACAGACAGTCACAGACAGTCACAGACAGTCACAGACTGTCACAGACAGTCATAGACAATCACAGGCAGACACAGGCAGACACAGACAGACAGACAGACTGACAGACAGACAGACAGACAAACAGACAGACAGAGAGACAGACAGACACAGACAGTCTCAGACAGCCACAGACAGTCACAGACAGTCACAGACAGTCAAAGACAGTCACATACTGTCACAGACAGTCACATACAGTCACACACAGTCACAGACAGTCACAGACAGTCTCAGACAGACAGTCACAGACAGTCACAGACAGTCACAGACAGTCACAGACTGTCTCAGACAGTCACTGACAGTCTCAGAGAGTCACAGACAGTCACAGACAGTCACAGACAGACACAGACAGACACAGACAGTCACAGACAGTCACAGACAGACACAGACAGTCACAGACAGTCACAGATAGTCACAGACAGTCTCAGACAGTCACAGACAGTCATAGACAATCAAAGGCAGACACTAATATACACAGACAGACACAGACAGACACAGACAGTCACAGACAGACAGTCACAGACAGACAGCACAGACAGACAGACAGTCACAGACAGACAGACAATCACAGACAGACAGACAGTCTCAGACGGACCGTCTCAGACAGACAGACAGTCTCAGACGGACAGTCTCAGACAGACAGTCTCAGACGAACAGACTCAGACAGACAGTCTCAGACGGACAGTCTCAGACAGAGAGTCTCAGACGGACAGTCTCAGACAGACAGTCTCAGACGGACAGTCTCAGACACACAGTCTCAGACGGACAGTCTCGGAAGGACAGTCTCAGACGGACAGTCCCAGACAGACAGACAGTCTCAGACGAACAGTCTCAGACTGACAGACAGTCTCAGACGGACAGTCTCAGACAGACAGTCTCAGACGGACAGTCTCAGACAGTCTCAGACGGACAGTCTCAGACAGACAGTCGCAGACGGACAGTCTCAGACGGACATTCTCAGACGGACATTCACAGACAGTCTCGGATAGTCTCAGACAGACAGTCTCAGACAGACACACAGACAGACACACAGAGAGACAGACAGACAGACAGACAGACAGACAGACAGACAGACAGACTGACAGACAGAGAGACAGACAGTCACAGACTGTCACAGACAGTCACAGACAGTCACAGACAGTCACAGGCAGTCAGAGACAGTGACAGACTGTCACAGACAGTCACAGACAGTCTCAGATAGACAGTCTCAGACGGACAGTCTCAGACAGACAGTCTGAGACGAACAGTCTCAGACAGACAGTCTCAGACGGCCAGTCTCAGACAGATAGTCTCAGACAGACAGTCTCAGACAGACAGACATACACACAGACAGACAGACAGACAGACAGACAGACAGTCACAGACAGACAGACAGACAGACAGACAACAGACAAACAGACAGACAGACAGACAGACTGACTGACAGACAGACAGACAGACAGACAGACAGATAGACACAGACAGTCACAGACAGTCACAGACAGTCACAGACAGTCACAGAAAGTCACAGACAGTCGCAGACAGTCACAAACAGTCACAAACCGACGCAGAGAGTCACAGACAGACACAGACAGACACAGACAGTCACAGACAGACACAGACAGTAACAGACAGACACAGACAGTCACAGACAGACAGACAGTCACAGACAGACAGACAGTCACAGACAGACAGTCACAGACACAGAGAGTCACAGACAGTCTCAGACAGACTCAGACAGTCACAGACAGTCACAGACAGTCACAGACAGTCACAGACAGTCACAGACAGTCACAGACATTCACAGACAGTCAGCGACATTCACAGACAGTCACAGACAGTAACAGACAGTCAGAGACAGTCATAGACAATCACAGGCAGACACAGGCAGACACAGACAGACAGACAGACTGACAGACAGACAGACAGACAGACAGACAAACAGACAGACAGAGAGACAGACAGTCACAGACTGTCACAGACAGTCACAGCCAGTCAAAGACAGTCACACACAGACAGTCTCATTCAGAAAGATAGACAGACAGACAGACAGACAGAAAGACAGTCAGACAGTCACAGACAGTCACAGACAGTCACAGACAGTCACAGACAGTCACAGAAAGTCACAGACAGTCACAGACAGTCACAGGCAGTAAGACACAGTGACAGATTGTCACAGACAGTCACAGTCAGTCTCAGACAGACAGTCTCAGACGGACAGTCTCAGACGGACAGTCTCAGACGGACAGTCTCAGACGGACAGTCTTAGACGGACAATCTCAGACAGTCTCGGACAATCTCAGACAGAAAACCTCAGACAGACACACAGACAGACACACAGACAGACAGAAAGACAGACACACAGCAAGACAGACATACGGACTGACAGACAGACAGACAGTCACAGACAGTCGCAGAAAGTCACAGACAGTCACAGACAGTCACAGACAGTCACAGACAGTCACAGACAGTCACAGACAGTCACAGACAGTCACAGACAGTCACAGGCAGTCCGAGACTGTGACAGACTGTCACAGACAGTCACAGACAGTCTCAGACAGACAGTCTCAGACGGACAGTCTCAGACAGACAGACAGACACACAGACAGTCAGACAGACAGACAGACAGGCAGACAGACAGACAAACAGGCAGACAGACAGACAGACAGACTGACAGACAGACAGACAGACTGACAGACAGACAGACAGACAGACAGACAAACTGACAGACAGACAGACAGACTGACAGACAGACAGACAGTCACAGACAGTCACAGACAGACACAGACAGTCACAGACAGTCGCAGGCAGTCAGAGACAGTGACAGACTGTCACAGACAGTCACAGACATTCTCAGACAGACAGTCTCAGACGGACAGTCTCAGACAGACAGACTGAGACGAACAGACTCAGACAGACAGTCTCAGACGGACAGTCTCATACAGATAGTCTCAGACAGACAGTCTCAGACAGACAGACATACACACAGACAGAC
>CM051038.1:37136340-37138840 GCA_027627225.1 Congeria kusceri | reverse complement strand
ATTCACAGACAGTCACAGACTGTCACAGACATTCACAGACAGTCACAGACAGTCACAGACAGTCACATACAGTCTCAGACAGTCACAGACAGTCATAGACATTCAAAGGCAGACACAGACATACACAGACAGACACAGACAGTCACAGACAGACAGTCACAGACAGACAGAGAGCACAGACAGACAGACAGTCACAGACAGACAGACAGACAGTCTCAGACGGACCGTCTCAGACAGACAGTCTCAGACGGACAGTTTCAGACAGACATTGTCAGACGGACTGTCTCAGACAGACAGTCTCAGACGGACAGTCTCAGTCGGACAGTCTCAGACAGACAGTCTCAGACGGACAAACAGACAGACAGACAGACAGAAAGACAGACAGACAGACAGACAGAGAGACAGTCAGGCAGACAAACAGACAGACAGATAGACAGTAACAGACAGTCACAAACAATCACGGACAGTCACAGACAGTCTCGGACAATCACAGTCAGTCAAAGACAGTCACACACAGTCACAGACAGTCACAGACAGTCACAGACAGTCACAGACAGTCACACACAGTAACATACAGTCACAGACAATCACACACAGTAAAGAGAGTCCCAGACAGTCACAGACAGTCACAGATATTCACAGACAATCACAGACACTCACAGACAGTCACAGACAGTCACAGACAGTCACACACATTCACAGACAGTCACAGACAGTCACAGACAGTCACATACAGTCTCAGACAGTCACAGACAGTCACAGACAGTCACAGACAGTCATACACAGTAACGTACAGTCACAGACAATCACACACAGTAAAGAGTGTCCCAGACAGTCACAGACAGTCACAGATATTCACAGACAATCACAGACAGTCACAGACAGTCACAGACAGTCACAGACAGTCACAGACATTCACAGACAGTCACAGACAGTCACAGACAGTCACATACAGTCTCAGACAGTCACAGACAGTCATAGACAGTCAAAGGCAGACACAAAAATACACAGACAGACACAGACAGTCACAGACATTCACAGACAGTCACAGACAGTCACAGACAATTACATACAGTCTCAGACAGTCACAGACAGTCATAGACATTCAAAGGCAGACACAGACATACACAGACAGACACAGACAGTCACAGACAGACAGTCACAGACAGACAGAGAGCACAGACAGACAGACAGTCACAGACAGACAGACAGACAGTCTCAGACGGACCGTCTCAGACAGACAGTCTCAGACGGACAGTCTCAGACAGACATTGTCAAACGGACTGTCTCAGACAGACAGTCTCAGACGGACAGTCTCAGACGGACAGTCTCAGACAGACAGTCTCAGACGGACAAACAGACAGACAGACAGACAGAAAGACAGACAGACAGACAGACAGAGAGACAGTCAGGCAGACAAACAGACAGACAGATAGATAGTAACAGACAGTCACAAACAATCACGGACAGTCACAGACAGTCTCGGACAATCACAGTCAGTCAAAGACAGTCACACACAGTCACAGACAGTCACAGACAGTCACAGACAGTCACAGACAGTCACACACAGTAACATACAGTCACAGACAATCACACACAGTAAAGAGAGTCCCAGACAGTCACAGACAGTCACAGATATTCACAGACAATCACAGACAGTCACAGACAGTCACAGACAGTCACAGACAGTCACAGACATTCACAGACAGTCACAGACAGTCACAGACAGTCACATACAGTCTCAGACAGTCACAGACAGTCACAGACAGTCACAGACAGTCACACACAGTAACGTACAGTCACAGACAATCACACACAGTAAAGAGAGTCCCAGACAGTCACAGACAGTCACAGATATTCTCAGACAATCACAGACAGTCACAGACCGTCACAGACAGTCACAGACAGTCACAGACATTCACAGACAGTCACAGACAGTCACAGACAGTCACATACAGTCTCAGACAGTCACAGACAGTCATAGACAGTCAAAGGCAGACACAAAAATACACAGACAGACACAGACAGTCACAGACATTCACAGACAGTCACAGACAGTCACAGACAATCACATACAGTCTCAGACAGTCACAGACAGTCACAGACAGTCACAGACAGTCACACACAGTAACATACAGTCACAGACAATCACACACAGTAAAGAGAGTCCCAGACAGTCACAGACAGTCACAGATATTCACAGAAAATCACAGACAGTCACAGACAGTCACAGACAGTCGCAGACAGTCACATACAGTCTCAGACAGTCGCAGACAGTCACAGACAGTCACAGACAGTCACACACAGTAACATACAGTCACAGACAGTCACAGACATTCACAGACAGTCACAGACAGTCACAGACAGTCATAGACAGTCAAAGGCAGACACAGACATACACAGACAGACACAGACAGTCACAGACAGACAGTCACAGACAGACAGAGAGCACAGACAGACAGACAGTCACAGACAGACAGACAGACAGTCTCAGACGGAC
>CM051038.1:37071340-37076340 GCA_027627225.1 Congeria kusceri | reverse complement strand
AGTCACAGACAGACAGACAGTCACAGACAGACAGACAGACAGTCTCAGACGGACCGTCTCAGACAGACAGACAGTCTCAGACGGACAGTCTCATACAGACAGTCTCAGTCGGACAGACTCGGACAGACAGTCTGAGACGGACAGTCTCAGACAGACAGTCTCAGACGGACAGTCTCAGACAGACAGTCTCAGACGGACAGTCTCAGACACACAGTCTCAGACGGTCAGTCTCAGAAGGACAGTCTCAGACGGACAGTCTCAGACTGACAGTCTCAGACGGACAGTCTCAGACAGACAGACAGACAGACAGACAGACAGACAGACAGACAGACAAACAGACAGGCAGACAGACAGACAGACAGACAGACAGACAGACAGACAAACAGACAGGCAGACAAACATACAGACAGACAGACAGACAGACAGACAGACAGGCAGTAACAGACAGTCACAAACAGTCGCGGACAGTCACAGACAGTCTCCGACAGTCACAGACAGTCACAGACAGTAACAGACAGTCACAGACAGACACAGACAGTCACAGACAGTCACAGACATTCACAGACAGTCACAGACAGACTCAGACAGACACAGACAATCACAGAGACAGACAGACAGTCACAGACAGACAGACAGTCACAGACAGACAGACAGTCGCAGACAGACAGACAGACAGTCTCAGACGGACAGACTCAGACAGACATACAGTCTCAGACGGACAGGCTCAGACAGACAGTCTCTGACGGACAGACTCAGACAGACAGTCTCAGATGGACAGTCTCATACAGACAGTCTCAGACAGACAGTCTTAGACGGACAGTCACAGACAGACAGTCTCAGACGGATAGTCTCAGACAGACAGTCTCAGACGGACAGTCTCAGACAGACAGTCTCAGACGGACAGTCTCAGACATCCAGACTCACACGGACATTGTCAGACAGACAGTCTCGTACGGTCAGTCACAGACAGACAGCCACAGACAGACAGTCTCAGACAGACATACAGACTCAGACAGACAGCCATTCACAGACAGACAGACAGTCACAGACAGACAGAGAGTCACAGACAGACAGACAGTCACAGACAGACAAACAGTTCCAGACAGACAGACAGACAGACAGACAGTCTCACACGGACCGTCTCAGACAGACAGACAGTCTCTGACGGACAGTCTCATTCAGACAGACAGTCTCAGACGGACAGTCCCAGACAGACCGCCAGTCTCAGACGAACAGTCTCATACAGACAGACAGTCTCAGACGGGCAGTATCAGACAGTCTCAGACGGACAGTCTCAGACAGACAGTCGCAGACGGACAGTCTCAGACGGACAGTCTCAGACGGACAGTCTCAGACGGACAGTCTCAGACAGACAGTCTCAGACAGACAGACAGACACACAGACAGACACACAGACAGACAGACAGACAGACAGACATACAGACAGACAGACAGACAGACAGACAGACAGACAGACAGACAGACAGTCGCAGACATTCACAGACAGTCACAGACAGTCACAGACAGTCACAGTCAGTCACAGACAGTCACAGACAGTCACAGACAGTCACAGACAGTCACAGACAGTCACAGACAGTCACAGACAGTCACAGACAGACACGGACAGCCAGACACACACAGACAGTCACAGAGAGTCACAGGCAATCACAGACAGGCACAGACAGTCACAGACAGACAGTCACTGACAGACAGTCATAGACAGATTGACAGTCACAGACAGTCACAGACAGTCACAGAATGTCACATATAATCACAGACAGTCACACACAGTCACAGATAGTCACAGACAGTCACAGACAGTCACATACAGTCACAGACAGTCACAGACAGTCACAGACAGTCACAGACAGTCACAGACAGTCACAGACAGTCACAGACAGTCTCAGACAGTCACAGACAGTCATAGACAGTCACAGACAGACACAGACAGACACAGACAGACACAGACAGTCACAGACAGACAGTCACAGACAGACAGACAGTCACAGACAGACAGACAGACAGACAGTCTCAGACGGACCGTCCCTGACAGACAGGCAGTCTCAGACGGACAGACTCAGACAGACAGTCTGAGACGGACAGTCTCAGACTGACAGTCTCAGACGGACAGTCCCAGACACACAGTCTGAGACGGACAGTCTCAGACGGACAGTCTCAGACGGACAGTCTCAGACGGACAGTCTCCGACGGACAGTCTCAGACAGACAGACAGACAGACAGACATGCAGACAGACAGACAGACAGACAGACAGACAGACAGACAGACAGAAAGACAGACAGACACTCAGGCAGCCACACAGACAGTCATACAGACAGACAGTAACAGACAGTCACAAAAAGTCACGGACAGTCACGGACAGTCTCGGACAGTCAAAGACAGTCACAGACAGTCACAGACAGTCACAGACAGTCACAGACATTCACAGACAGACACAGATAGTCACAGACAATCACCGAGACAGACAGACAGTCACAGACAGACAGTCACAGACAGACAGTCACAGACAGACAGACAGTTGCAGACAGACAGACAGACAGTCTCAGACGGACAGTCTCAGACAGACATACAGTCTCAGACGGACAGTCTCAGACAGGCAGTCTCAGACCAACAGACTCAGACAGACAGTCTCACATGGACAGTCTCAGACGAACATACTCAAACAGACAGTCTCAGACGGACAGTCTCAGACAGACAGTCTCAGACGGACAGTCTCAGACAGCCAGTCTCACACGGACAGTCTCATTCAGACAGACAGACAGACAGGCAGACAGAGAGACAGACTGACAGACACACAGATAGACAGACAGACAGTCACAGACAGTCGCAGACAGTCGCAGACAGACACTGACTGACACAGACAGACACAGACAGTCACAGACAGTCACAGACAGTCACAGACAGTCACAGATAGTCACAGACAGTAACAGACAGACACAGACAGTCACAGACAGACAGTCACAGACAGACAGACAGTCACAGACAGACAGACAGTCACAGACAGACAGACAGTCACAGACTGACAGATAGACACAGACAGTCACAGACAGTCACAGACAGTCACAGACAGACGCAGACAGTCACAGTCAGTCGCAGACTGTCACAGACAGTCACAGACATGCACAGACAGTCACAGACAGAGACAGACTGTCACAGACAGTCACAGACAGTCATGGACAGACATAGACAATCACAGGCAGACACAGGCAGACACAGACAGACAGACAGACAGACAGACAGACAGACAGACAGACAGACAGACAGACAGACAGACAGACAGACAGACAGACAACAGACAGACAGACAGACAGAGAGACGGACAGACAGACAGACAGACAGACAGACAGACAGACAGACAGACAGACTGTCGGACAGGCAGACAGACAGACAGAAAGACAGTCACAGACTGTCACAGACTGTCACAGACAGCCACAGACAGTCAGACAGTCACAGACAGACAGACAGTCACAGACAGACAGACAGACAGTCTCAGACGGACCGTCTCAGACAGACAGACAGTCTCAGACGGACAGTCTCATACAGACAGTCTCAGTCGGACAGACTCGGACAGACAGTCTGAGACGGACAGTCTCAGACAGACAGTCTCAGACGGACAGTCTCAGACAGACAGTCTCAGACGGACAGTCTCAGACACACAGTCTCAGACGGTCAGTCTCAGAAGGACAGTCTCAGACGGACAGTCTCAGACTGACAGTCTCAGACGGACAGTCTCAGACAGACAGACAGACAGACAGACAGACAGACAGACAGACAGACAAACAGACAGGCAGACAGACAGACAGACAGACAGACAGACAGACAGACAAACAGACAGGCAGACAAACATACAGACAGACAGACAGACAGACAGACAGACAGGCAGTAACAGACAGTCACAAACAGTCGCGGACAGTCACAGACAGTCTCCGACAGTCACAGACAGTCACAGACAGTAACAGACAGTCACAGACAGACACAGACAGTCACAGACAGTCACAGACATTCACAGACAGTCACAGACAGACTCAGACAGACACAGACAATCACAGAGACAGACAGACAGTCACAGACAGACAGACAGTCACAGACAGACAGACAGTCGCAGACAGACAGACAGACAGTCTCAGACGGACAGACTCAGACAGACATACAGTCTCAGACGGACAGGCTCAGACAGACAGTCTCTGACGGACAGACTCAGACAGACAGTCTCAGATGGACAGTCTCATACAGACAGTCTCAGACAGACAGTCTTAGACGGACAGTCACAGACAGACAGTCTCAGACGGATAGTCTCAGACAGACAGTCTCAGACGGACAGTCTCAGACAGACAGTCTCAGACGGACAGTCTCAGACATCCAGACTCACACGGACATTGTCAGACAGACAGTCTCGTACGGTCAGTCACAGACAGACAGCCACAGACAGACAGTCTCAGACAGACATACAGACTCAGACAGACAGCCATTCACAGACAGACAGACAGTCACAGACAGACAGAGAGTCACAGACAGACAGACAGTCACAGACAGACAAACAGTTCCAGACAGACAGACAGACAGACAGACAGTCTCACACGGACCGTCTCAGACAGACAGACAGTCTCTGACGGACAGTCTCATTCAGACAGACAGTCTCAGACGGACAGTCCCAGACAGACCGCCAGTCTCAGACGAACAGTCTCATACAGACAGACAGTCTCAGACGGGCAGTATCAGACAGTCTCAGACGGACAGTCTCAGACAGACAGTCGCAGACGGACAGTCTCAGACGGACAGTCTCAGACGGACAGTCTCAGACGGACAGTCTCAGACAGACAGTCTCAGACAGACAGACAGACACACAGACAGACACACAGACAGACAGACAGACAGACAGACATACAGACAGACAGACAGACAGACAGACAGACAGACAGACAGACAGACAGTCGCAGACATTCACAGACAGTCACAGACAGTCACAGACAGTCACAGTCAGT
>CM051038.1:37036340-37046340 GCA_027627225.1 Congeria kusceri | reverse complement strand
GACAGTCACAGACAGTCACAGACAGTCACAGACAATCACAGAGACTGACAAACAGTCACAAACAGACAGACAGTCACCGACAGACAAACAGTCACAAACAGACATACAGACAGTCTCAGACGGACAGTCTCAGACAGACATACAGTCTCAAACGGACAGTCTCAGACTGACAGTCTCAGACGGACAGTCTCAGACAGACAATCTCATATGTACAGTCTCAGACAGACAGTCTCAGACAGACAGTCTCAGACAGGCAGTCTCAGACGGTCATTCTCAGACAGACAGACTCAGACGGACAGTCACAGACAGACAGTCTCAGACGGACAGTCTCAGACAGCCAGTCTCAGACGGACAGAATCAGACAGGCACTCTTCGACAGACAGTCACAGACAGATAGTCACATACCAACAGTCACAGACAGACACAGACAGTCACAGACAGACAGACAGTCACAGACAGACTGTCACAGACAGACAGACAGTCACAGACAGACAGACAGTTACAGACAGACAGACAGACAGTCTCACACGGACCGTCTCAGACAGACAGACAGTCTCAGACGGACAGTCTCATTCAGACAGACAATCTCAGACGGACAGTCCCAGACAGACAGACAGTCTCAGACGAACAGTCTCAGACAGACAGTCAGACGGACAGTCTCAGACGGACAGTCTCAGACAGACAGTCCCAGACAGACAGACAGACATACAGACAGACACACAGACAGACGGACAGACAGACAGACAGACAGACAGTCAAACAGACAGACAGACTGACAGACAGACTGACAGACAGACAGACAGACAGACAGTCAGTCACAGAGTGTCACAGACAGTCACAGAGAGTCACAGACAGTCACAGACAGTCACAGACAGTCACAGACAGTCACAGACAGTCACAGACAGTCACAGACAGTCGCAGGCAGTCACAGGCCGTCACAGACAGTCACAGACAGTCACAGACAGTCACAGACAGTCACAGACTGTCACAGACTGACACGGACAGACAGACAGACACAGACAGTCACAGAGAGTCTCAGGCAGTCACAGACAGGCACAGACAGTCACAGACAGACAGTGACAGACAGACAGACAGTCACAGACAGACAGTCACGGACAGACAGTCACAGACAGACAGACAGTCACAGACAGTCACAGACATACAGACAGACAGTCTCAGATGGAGAGTCTCAGACAAACAGAGAGTCTCAGACGGACAGTCTCAGACAGACAGAGAGTCTCAGACGGACAGTCTCAGACAGACAGTCTCAGACGGACAGTCTCAGACGGACAGTCTCAGACGGACAGTCTCAGACGGACAGTCTCAGACGGACAGTCTCAGAAAGACAGTCTCAGACAGACAGACAGACAGTCAGACAGACAGACATACAGACAGACAGACAGACAGACAGACAGACAGACAGACAGACTGACAGTCAGACAGAAACACAGTCAGACAGACAGACAGACAGACAGACAGGCAGACAGACAGCAACAGACAGTCGCAAACAGTCACGGACAGTCACAGACAGTCTCGGACAGTCACAGACAGTCACTGACAGTCGCAGGCAGTCACAGGCAGTCACAGACAGTCACAGACAGTCACAGACAGTCACAGACAGTCATAGACAGTCACAGACAGTCGCAGACAATCGCGGACAGTGACAGACAGTCACAGACAGTCACAGACAGTCACAGACAGTCACAGATGTCACACACAGTCACAGACAGTCACAGACAGTCACAGACAGTCACAGACAGTCACAGACAGTCACAAACAGTCACAAACAGTCACAGACAGTCACATACAGTCACTGACAGTCACAGACAGTCACTGACAATCACAGGCAGACACAGGCAGACACAGACAGACAGACAGACAGACAGACAAACAGACAGACAGTCAGTCACTGACAGTCAGAGACAGTCACAGACAGTCAGAGACAGTCCGAGACAGTCACAGACAGTCACAGACGGTCACAGACAGTCACAGACAGACACAGACATACACAGACAGACACAGACAGACACAGACAGACACAGACAGACACAGACAGACACAGACAGTCACAAACAGTCACAGACAGACACAGACAGTCACAGACAGTCACAGACAAACAGACAGTCACAGACAGACAGTCACAGACAGACAGACAGACAGTCACAGACAGACACAGACAGTCACAGACAGACAGACAGTCACAGACAGACAGACAGTCTCAGACGGACAGTCTCATACAGACAGTCTCAGACTGACAGACAGACAGACAGACAGACTGACAGACACAAAGACAGACAGACAGACAGTCACAGACAGTCACAGACAATCACAGACAGTCACAGACAGTCACACACAGTCACAGACAGACACAGACAGACACAGACAGACACAGACAGACACAGACAGACACAGACAGACACAGACAGACACAGACAGACACAGACAGACACAGACAGTCACAAACAGTCACAGGCAGTCACAGACAGACACAGAAAGTCACAGACAGACAGACAGTCACAGACAGACAGTCACAGACAGACAGAAAGACAGTCACAGACAGGCACAGACAGTCACAGACAGACAGACTGTCACAGACAGACAGACAGACAGTCTCAGACAGACAGACAGACAGACACACAGACAGACACACAGACAGACAGACAGACAGACAGACAGACAGACAGACAGACAGACAGACAGACAGACAGACAGACTGACAGACAGACAGACAGACATACAGTGACAGACAGTCACAGACAGTCAAAGACCGTCACAGACAGTCACAGACAGTCAAAGAGAGTCACAGACAGTCACAGACAGTCACAGACAGACACAGACAGTCACAGACGATCACAGAGACACACAGACAGTCACAGACAGACAGACAGACAGACAGACAGTCTCAGACGGACAGTCTCAGACAGACATACAGTCTCAGACGGACAGTCTCAGACAGACAGTCTCAGACGGACAGTCTCAGACAGACAGTCTCAGACGGACAGTCTCAGACACACAGTCTCAGACGGACAGTCTCAGACGGACAGTCTCAGACGGACAGTCTCTGACGGACAGTGTCAGACAGACAGACAGACAGACAGACAAACAGACAGGCAGACACACATACAGACAGACAGACAGACAGACAGACAGGCAGTAAAAGACAGTCACAAACAGTCACGGACAGTCACAGACGGTCTCCGACAGTCACATACAGTCACAGACAGACACAGACAGCCACAGACAGTCACAGACAGTCACAGACAGTCAAAGACAGTCACAGACAGTCACAGACAGTCACAGACAGTCACAGACAGACACAGACAGTCACAGACAGTCACAGACAGTCACAGACTGTCACAGACAGTCACAGACAGACACAGATATTCACAGACAATCACAGACAGTCACAGACAGTCTCAGACAGTCACAGACAGACACAGACAGTCACAGGCAGACACAGACAGACACAGACAGACACAGACAGACACAGACAGATACAGACAGACACAGACTGACACAGAGAGACACAGACATACACAGACAGTCACAGACAAACAGTCACAGACAGACAGACAGCACAGACAGTCAGACAGTCACAGTCAGACAGACAGTCACAGACAGACAGACAGACAGTCTCAGACGGACGGTCTCAGACAGATAGACAGTCTCAGACGGACAGTCTCATACAGACAGTCTCAGTCGGACAGACTCGGACAGACAGTCTGAGACGGACAGTCTCAGACAGACAGTCTCAGACGAACAGTCTCAGACAGACAGTCGCAGACGGACAGTCTAAGACACACAGTCTCAGACGGACAGTCTCAGAAGGACAGTCTCAGACGGACAGTCTCAGACTGACAGTCTCAGACTGACAGTCTCAGACTGACAGTCTCAGACTGACAGTCTCAGACGGACAGTCTCAGACAGACAGACAGACAGACAGACAGACAGACAAACAGACAGGCAGACAGACAGACAGACAGACAGACAGACAAACAGACAGGCAGACAAACATACAGACAGACAGACAGACAGACAGACAGGCAGTAACAGACAGTCACAAACAGTCACGGACAGTCACAGACAGTCTCCGACAGTCACAGACAGTCACAGACAGTAACAGACAGTCACAGACAGTCACACACAGTCACAGACAGTCACAGACATTCACAGACAGTCACAGACAGACTCAGACAGACACAGACAATCACAGAGACAGACAGACAGTCACAGACAGACAGACAGTCACAGACAGACAGACAGTCGCAGACAGACAGACAGACAGTCTCAGACGGACAGTCTCAGACAGACATACAGTCTCAGACGGACAGTCTCAGACAGACAGTCTCTGACGGACAGACTCAGACAGACAGTCTCAGATGGACAGTCTCATACAGACAGTCTCAGACAGACAGTCTCAGACGGACAGTCTCAGACAGACAGTCTCAGACGGACAGTCTCAGACAGACAGTCTCAGACGGACAGTCTCAGACAGACAGTCTCAGACGGACAGTCTCAGACATCCAGACTCACACGGACATTGTCAGACAGACAGTCTCGTACGGTCAGTCACAGACAGACAGCCACAGACAGACAGTCTCAGACAGACATACAGACTCAGACAGACAGCCAGTCACAGACAGACAGACAGTCACAGACAGACAGACAGTCACAGACAGACAGACAGTCACATACAGACAAACAGTTACAGACAGACAGACAGACAGACAGACAGACAGTCTCACACGGACCGTCTCAGACAGACAGACAGTCTCAGACGGACAGTCTCATTCAGACAGACAGTCTCAGACGGACAGTCCCAGACAGACAGGCAGTCTCAGACGAACAGTCTCATACAGAAAGACAGTCTCAGACGGGCATTATCAGACAGTCTCAGACGGACAGTCTCAGACGGACAGTCTCAGACGGACAGTCTCAGACAGACAGTCTCAGACAGACAGACAGACACACAGACAGACACACAGACAGACAGACAGACAGACAGACAGACATACAGACAGACAGACAGACAGACATACAGACAGACAGACAGACAGACAGACAGACAGTCGCAGACATTCACAGACAGTCGCAGACAGTCACAGACAGTCACAGACAGACACAGTCAGTCACAGACAGTCACAGACAGTCACAGACAGTCACAGACAGTCACAGACAGTCACAGACAGACACGGACAGCCAGACACACACAGACAGTCACAGAGAGTCACAGGCAATCACAAACAGGCCCAGACAGTCACAGACAGACAGACAGTCACAGACAGACAGTCACTGACAGACAGTCATAGACAGATTGACAGTCACAGACAGTCACAGACAGTCACAGAAAGTCACATATAATCACAGACAGTCACACACAGTCACAGATAGTCACAGACAGTCACAGACAGTCACAGACAGTCACATACAGTCACAGACAGTCACAGACAGTCACAGACAGTCACAGACAGTCACAGACAGTCTCAGACAGTCTCAGACAGTCACAGACAGTCATAGACAGTCACAGACAGACACAGACAGACACAGACAGACAGACAGTCACAGACAGACAGTCACAGACAGACAGACAGTCACAGACAGACAGACAGACAGTCTCAGACGGACCGTCCCTGACAGACAGGCAGTCTCAGACGGACAGTCTCAGACAGACAGTCTCAGACGGACAGATTCAGACAGACAGTCTGAGACGTACAGTCTCAGACTGACAGTCTCAGACGGACAGTCCCAGACACATTGTCTGAGACGGACAGTCTGAGACGGACAGTCTCAGACGGACAGTCTCAGACGGACAGTCTCAGACAGACAGACAGACAGACAGACATACAGACAGACAGACAGACAGACAGACAGAAAGACAGACAGACAGACAGACAGACAGACACTCAGGCAGCCACACAGAGAGACATACAGACAGACAGACAGTAACAGACAGTCACAAAAAGTCACGGACAGTCACAGACAGTCTCGGACAGTCAAAGACAGTCACAGACAGTCACAGACAGTCACAGACAGTCACAGACAGTCACAGACAGTCACAGACATTCACAGACAGACACAGATAGTCACAGACAATCACCGAGACAGACAGACAGTCACAGACAGACAGTCAAAGACAGACAGTCACAGACAGACAGACAGTCGCAGACAGACAGACAGACAGTCTCAGACGGACAGTCTCAGACAGACATACAGTCTCAGACGGACAGTCTCAGACAGGCAGTCTCAGACCAACAGACTCATACAGACAGTCTCACATGGACAGACTCAGACGAACATACTCAAACAGACAGTCTCAGACGGACAGTCTCAGACAGACAGTCTCAGACGGACAGTCTCAGACAGCCAGTCTCACACGGACAGTCTCATTCAGACAGACAGACAGACAGGCAGACAGAGAGACAGACTGTCAGACACACAGATAGACAGACAGACAGTCACAGACAGTCGCAGACTGTTGCAGACAGTCGCAGACAGACACTGACAGACACAGACAGACACAGACAGTCACAGACAGTCACAGACAGACACAGACAGACAGACAGACAGACAGACAGACAGACAAACAAACAGACAGACAAACTGACAGACAGTCAAAGACAGTCACAGACAGTCACAGACAGTAACAGACAGTCACAGACAGTCACAGATAGTCACAGACAGTAACAGACAGACACAGAGAGTCACAGACAGACAGTCACAGACAGACAGACACTCACAGACAGACAGACAGTCACAGACAGACAGACAGTCACAGACTGACAGACAGACACAGACAGTCACAGACAGTCACAGACAGTCACAGACAGGCACAGACAGTCACAGTCAGTCACAGACTGTCACAGACAGCCACAGACATACACAGACAGTCACAGACAGTCACAGACAGAGACAGACAGTCACAGACAGTCACAGACAGTCATAGACAGACATAGACAATCACAGGCAGACACAGGCAGACACAGGCAGACACAGACAGACAGACAGACAGACAGACAAACAGACAGACAGTCACAGACAGTCACAGACAGTCACAGACAGTCACAGACAGTCACAGACAGTCACAGACAGTCACAGACAGTCACAGACAGTCTCAGACAGTCACAGACAGTCACACACAGTCACAGACAGTCACAGACAGTCACAGATAGTCACAGACAATCACAGACAGTCACAGACAGACACAGACAGTCACAGACAATTTCAGACAGTCACAGACAGTCATAGACAGTCACTTGCCGACAAAGACAGACACAGACAGATACAGACAGACACAGACAGTCACAGACAGACAGTCACAGACAGACAGACAGCACAGGCAGACAGACAGTCACATACAGACAGACAGTCACAGACACACAGTCTCTGACGGACCGTCTCAGACAGACAGACAGTCTCAGACGGACAGTCTCAGACAGACAGTCTCAGACGGACATACTCAGACAGACATTCTGAGACGGACAGTCTCAGACAGACAGTCTCAGACGGACAGTCTCAGACAGACAGTCTCAGACGGACAGTCTCAGACAGCCAGTCTCACACGGACATTGTCAGAGAGACAGTCTCGGACAGACAGTCACAGACAGACAGCCACAGACAGACAGTCACAGACAGACACAGACAGACACAGACAGACAGACAGTCACAGAGAGACAGACAGTCACAGACATACAGACAGTCACAGACAGACAGACAGTTACAGACATACAGACAGACAGACAGTGTCACACGGACCGTCTCAGACAGTCAGACAGTCTCAGACGGACAGTCTCATTCAGACAGACAGACAGACAGACAGACAGACTGACAGACAGACAGACTGACAGACACAGAGACAGACAGTCACTGACAGTCACAGACAGTCACAGACAGTCGCAGACAGTCACGGACAGTCACAGACAGTCACGGACAGTCACAGACAGTCACGGACAGTCACAAACAGACACAGACAGTCACAGACAGTAGCAGACAGTCACAGAGAGACACAGACAGACACAGACAATCACAGACAGACGCAGACAAACAGACAGACAGACAGACCGACAGACAGACAGACAGACAAACAGACAGACAGACAAATTGACAGACAGTCACTGACAGTCTCAGACAGTCACAGACAGTCACAGACAGTCACAGACATACACAGACTGTAACAGACAGACACAGACAGTCACATAGAGACAGACAGTCCCAGACAGACAGACAGTCACAGACAGACAGACAGTCACAGACAAACAGACAGTCACAGACAGACAGACAGTCACAGACAGACAGTCACAGACAGTCACAAATTGTTACAGACAGACGCAGACAGTCACAGACAGTCACAGACAATCGCAGACAGTCACAGACAGTGACATACAGTAACAGACATTCACAGACAGTACCAGACAGTAACAGACAGTCAAAGACAGACACAGACAGTCGCAGACCGTCACAGACAGTCACAGACAGTCATAGACATTCACAGGCAGATACAGGCAGACACAGACAGAAAGACAGACAGACAGACAGACAGCACAGACAGACAGTCACAGAGAGACAGACAGTCACAGACAGACAGACAGTCTCAGACGGACAGTCTCAGACAGACAGTCTCAGACGGACAGACTCAGACAGACAGTCTGTGACGGATAGTCTCAGACACACAGTCTCAGACGGACAGTCTCTGACAAACAGTCTCAGACGGACAGTCTCAGACGGACAGTCTCAGACGGACAGTCTCAGACAGACAGTCTCAGACAGAGAGACAGACAGACAGACAGACAGACAGACAGACAGTCAGGAAGGCTCACAGACAGACAGACATACAATCACACATTCGGACAGTAACAGACAGTCACAAACAGTCACGGACAGTCACAGGCAGTCTCGGACAGTCACAGACAGTCGCAGACAGTCACAGACAGTCAACGACAGTCACAGACAGTCACAGACTGTCACAAACAGTCGCAGACAGTTACAGACAGTCACAGACAGTCGCAGACAGTCACAGACAGTCTCAGACAGTCACAGACAGTCACATACAGTCACAGACAGTCACAGACAGTTTCAGACAGTCACAGATAGTCACAGACAGACAGACAGTCACAGACAGACACAGACAGATACAGACAGACACAGAAAATCACAGAGACAGACTGACAGTCACAGACAGACAGACAGACAGTCTCAGACGGACAGTCTCAGACAGACATACAGTCTCAGACGGACAGTCTCAGACAAACATTCTCAGACGGACAGATTCAGACAGACAGTCTCATATGGACAGTCTCAGACTGGCAGTCTCAGACAGACAGTCTCAGACGGACAGTCTCAGACAGACAGTCTCAGACGGACAGTCTCAGACAGACTGTCTCAGACGGACAGTCTCAGACAGACATACAGTCTCAGACGGACAGTCACAGACAGACACAGACAGTCACAGATGTCACACACAGTCACAGACAGTCACAGACAGTCACAGACAGTCACAGGCAGTCACAGACAGTCACAGACAGTCACAGACAGTCACAGACAGTCACAGACAGTCACAGACAGTCACAGACAGTCACAGACAGTCACAGACAGTCACAGACAATCACATACAGTCACTGACAGTCACAGACAATCACTGACAGTCACAGACAGTCATAGACAATCACAGGCAGTCACAGGCAGACACAGACAGACAGTCAGACAGACAAACAGACAGACAGACAGTCACAGACAGTCAGAGACAGTCACAGACAGTCAGAGATAGTCAGAGACAGTCACAGACAGTCACAGACAGTCACAGACAGTCACAGACAGTCACAGACAGTCACAGACAGTCACAGACAGTCACAGACAGTCGCAGACAGTCGCAGTCAGTCACAGACAATCGCAGACAGTCACATACAGTCACAGACAGTCACGGACAGTCATAGACAGTCTCAGACAGTCACAGACAGTCACACACAGTCACAGACAGAAACAGACAGACACAGACAGACACAGACAG
>CM051038.1:36993840-37001340 GCA_027627225.1 Congeria kusceri | reverse complement strand
CACAGACAGTTACAGACAGTCACAGACAGTCACAGACAGACACAGACAGTCGCAGACAGACAGTCGCATACAGAGAGACAGTCACAGACAGACAGACAGTCACAGACAGACAGACACTCACAGACAGACAGACAGTCACAAACAGACAGACAGACAGTCTCAGACGGACCGTCTCAGACAGACAGATAGTCTCAGACGGACAGTCTCAGACAGACAGTCTCAGACAGACAGTCTCAGACGGACAGTCTCAGACAGACAGTCTCAGACAGACAGACAGACAGACAGACAGACAGACAGACAGACAGACAGACAGACAGACAGACAGCAGACAGATAGACATACAGACTGACAGACACACACACAGACAGACAGACAGACACACAGTCAGACAGACAGACAGACCGTCACAGACAGTCACAAACAGTTTCGGACAGTCACAAGCAGTCTCAGACAGTCACAGACAGTCAAAGACAGTCACAGACAGTCACAGACAGTCACAGACAGTCACAGACAGTCATCGACAATCACAGGAAGATACAGGCAGACACAGACAGACAGACAGACAGACATACAGACAAACAGACAGACATACAGACAGACAGACATTCACAGACAGTCACTGACAGTTGGAGACAGTCACAGACAGTCACAGACCGTCACAGACAGTCACATAAAGTCACAGACAGTCACAGACAGTCACAGACAGTCACAGACAGTCACAGACAGTCACAGACAGTCACAGACAGACAGTAACGGACAATCAGAAACAGTCACGGACAGTCAAAGACAGTCTCAGACAGACACCAACAGTCACACACAGTCACAACCAGTTACAGACAGTCACAGACAGTCACAGACAGTCACAGACAGTCATAGACAATCACAGGCAGACACAGGCAGACACTGACAGTCAGACTGACAGACAGACAGACTAACACAGTCACAGACAGTCACAGACAGTCACAGACAGTCATAGACAATCACAGGCAGACACAGGCAGACACAGACATACAGTCAGACAGACAGACAGACAGACAGACAGACAAACAGACTGACATACAGACAGACAGACATTCACAGACAGTCACCGACAGTCGGAGACAGTCACAGACAGACAGACAGACCGTCACAGACAGTCACAGACAGTCACAGACAGTCACAGACAGTCACAGACAGTCACAGACAGAGATAGTCTGTGACAGAGATAGTCACAGACAGTCAGAGACAGTCACAGACAGTCACAGACAGTCAGAGACAGTCAGACCGTCACAAACAGCCACAGGCAGTCACAGACAGTCGCAGACAGTCTCAGACAGTCACAGACAGTCACAGACAGTCACAGACAGTCACAGACAGACACAGACAGTCACAGACGGTCGCAGACAGTCACAGACAGTCACTGTCAGTCACAGACAGTCACAGACAGTCACAGAGAGTCACAGACTGTCACAGAAAGTCATAGACAATCACAGGCAGACACAGGCAGACACAGACAGCTATACAGACAGACAGACAGACAAACAGACAGACAGACAGACAGACAGACAGACAGTCACAGAAAGTCAGATACTGATACAGACAGTCACAGACAGTCTCAGACAGTCAGAGACAGTCACAGACAGTCAAAGACAGTCACTGGCAGTCACAGACAGTCACAGACAGTCTCAGACAGTCACAGACAGTCGCAGATAGTCACAGACAGACACAGACAGACACAGACAGTCACAGACAGACACAGACAGACACAGACAGACAGTCACAGACAGACAGACAGTCACAGACAGACAGACAGTCACAGATAGACAGACACTCACAGACAGGCAGACAGTCACAGACAGACAGACTGACAGTCTCAGACAGACAGTCTCAGACATACAGTCTCAGACACACAGTCTCAGACGGACAGTCTCAGACGGAAAGTCACAGACGGACTGTCGCAGACGGACAGTCTCAGACGGACAGTCTCAGACAGACAGTCTCAGACAGACAGACAGACAAACAGACAGATAGACATACAGACTGACAGACACACACACAGACAGACAGACAGACACACAGACAGACAGACCGTCACAGACAGTCGCAAACAGTTTCGGACAGTCACAAGCAGTCTCAGGCAGTCACAGACTGTCAAAGACAGTCACAGACTGTCAGAGACAGTGACAGACAGTCACAGACATCGGAGACAGTCACAGACAGTCACAGACCGTCACAGACAGTCACAGACAGTCGAAGACAGTCACAGACGGTCACAGACAGTCACAGACAGTCACAGACAGTCACAGACAGTCACAGACAGTCACAGACAGTCACAGACTGTCACACACAGTCACACAGAGTCACAGACAATCACAGGCAGACACAGGCAGACACAGACAGACAGACAGACAGACAGACAGACAAACAGACAGACAGACAGACAGTCACAGACATTCTCAGACAGTCGGATACAGTCACAGACAGTCACAGACCGTCACATACAGTCACATACAGTCACAGACAGTCATAGACTATCACAGACAGACAGATAGACAGACAGACAGACGGATAGGCAGACAGACAACCAGACAAACAGACAGACAGACAGATAGTCACAGACAGTCACAGAGAGTCACAGACAGTCACAGACAGTCACAGACAGTCACAGACAGTCACAGACAGTCAGAGACAGACACAGACAGTCACAGAGAGTCTCAGACAGTCAGAGACAGTCACAGACACTCACAGACAGCCACAGGCAGTCACAGATAGTCGCAGACAGTCTCAGACAGTCACAGACAGTCACAGACAGACACAGACAGTCGCAGACAGACAGTCACAGACAGACAGACAGTCACAGACAGACAGAGAGTCACAGACAGACAGACAGACACTCACAGACAGACAGACAGTCACAAACAGACAGACAGACAGTCTCAGACGGACCGTCTCAGACAGACAGATAGTCTCAGACGGACAGTCTCAGACAGACAGTCTCAGACGGACAGACTCAGACAGACAGTCTCAGACGGACAGTCTCAGACAGACAGTCTCAGAAGGACAGTCTCAGACAGACAGTCTCAGACGGACAGTCTCAGACAGACAGTCTCAGACAGACAGACAGACAGACAGACAGACAGACAGACAGCAAGACAGACAGACAGACAGACAGACAGAAAGACAGACAGAGAGACAGACTGACAGACAGACAGACAAACAGACAGAGAGACAGACGGACAGACAGACAGACAGACAGTCACAGATAGTCAAAAAGCGTCACGGACAGTCACAGACAGTCATAGACAGTCACAGACAGTCACATACAGTCACAGACAGCCACAGATTGTCACAGACAGTCACAGATAATCATAGACAATCACAGGCAGACACAGGCAGACACAGACAGACAGACAGACATACAGACAGACACAGTCACAGACAGTTACAGACAGTCACAGACAGTCACAGACAGACACAGACAGTCGCAGACAGACAGTCGCATACAGAGAGACAGTCACAGACAGACAGACAGTCACAGACAGACAGACACTCACAGACAGACAGACAGTCACAAACAGACAGACAGACAGTCTCAGACGGACCGTCTCAGACAGACAGATAGTCTCAGACGGACAGTCTCAGACAGACAGTCTCAGACAGACAGTCTCAGACGGACAGTCTCAGACAGACAGTCTCAGACAGACAGACAGACAGACAGACAGACAGACAGACAGACAGACAGACAGACAGACAGCAGACAGATAGACATACAGACTGACAGACACACACACAGACAGACAGACAGACACACAGTCAGACAGACAGACAGACCGTCACAGACAGTCACAAACAGTTTCGGACAGTCACAAGCAGTCTCAGACAGTCACAGACAGTCAAAGACAGTCACAGACAGTCACAGACAGTCACAGACAGTCACAGACAGTCATCGACAATCACAGGAAGATACAGGCAGACACAGACAGACAGACAGACAGACATACAGACAAACAGACAGACATACAGACAGACAGACATTCACAGACAGTCACTGACAGTTGGAGACAGTCACAGACAGTCACAGACCGTCACAGACAGTCACATAAAGTCACAGACAGTCACAGACAGTCACAGACAGTCACAGACAGTCACAAACAGTCACAGACAGTCACAGACAGACAGTAACGGACAATCAGAAACAGTCACGGACAGTCAAAGACAGTCTCAGACAGACACCAACAGTCACACACAGTCACAACCAGTTACAGACAGTCACAGACAGTCACAGACAGTCACAGACAGTCATAGACAATCACAGGCAGACACAGGCAGACACTGACAGTCAGACTGACAGACAGACAGACTAACACAGTCACAGACAGTCACAGACAGTCACAGACAGTCATAGACAATCACAGGCAGACACAGGCAGACACAGACATACAGTCAGACAGACAGACAGACAGACAGACAGACAAACAGACTGACATACAGACAGACAGACATTCACAGACAGTCACCGACAGTCGGAGACAGTCACAGACAGACAGACAGACCGTCACAGACAGTCACAGACAGTCACAGACAGTCACAGACAGTCACAGACAGTCACAGACAGAGATAGTCTGTGACAGAGATAGTCACAGACAGTCAGAGACAGTCACAGACAGTCACAGACAGTCAGAGACAGTCAGACCGTCACAAACAGCCACAGGCAGTCACAGACAGTCGCAGACAGTCTCAGACAGTCACAGACAGTCACAGACAGTCGCAGACAGACAGTCACAGACAGACAGAAAGTCACAGACAGACAGACAGTCACAGACAGACAGACAGTCACAAAAAGACAGAGAGACAGTGTCAGACGGACGGACTCAGACAGACAGACAGTCTCAGACGGACAGTCTCAGACAGACAGTCTCAGACGGACAGTCTCAGACAGACAGTCTCAGACGGACAGTCTCAGACAGACAGTCTCAGACAGACAGACAGACAGACAGACAGACAGACAGACAGACAGACAGACAGACAGACAGACAGACAGACAGACAATCAGACAGACAGACAGACAGACAGACAGACAGAAAAACAGACTGAGAGACAGACAGACAGACAGACAGACAGACAGTCACAGACAGTCAAAAAGCGTCACGGACAGTCACAGACAGTCATAGACAGTCACAGACAGTCACAGACAGTCACAGACAGCCACAGACTGTCACAGACAGTCACAGACAGTCATAGACAATCACAGGCAGACACAGGCAGACACAGACAGACAGACAGACATACAGACAGACACAGTCACAAACAGTCACAGACAGTCACAGACAGTCACAGACAGTCACAGACAGTCACAGACAGTCATAGACAATCACAGGCAGACACAGGCAGACACAGACAGACAGACAGACAGACAAACAGACAGACATACAGAAAGACAGGCATTCACAGACAGTCCCTGGCAGTCGGAGACAGTCACAGACAGTCACAGACCGTCACGGACAGTCACATACAGTCACAGAAAGTCACAGACAGTCGCTGACAGTCACAGACAGTCACAGACAATCACAGACAGACAGACAGACAGTCACGGACAATCAGAAACAGCCACGGACAGTCACAGACAGTCTCAGACAGACACCAACTGTCACACACACACACAGACAGTTACAGACAGACACAGACAGTCACAGACAGTCACAGACAGTCACAGACAGTCACAGACAGACACAGAGAGTCACAGACGATCGCAGACAGTCACAGACAGTCACAGCCAGTCACAGACATTCACAGAGAGTCACAGACTATCACAGACAGTCATAGACAATCAAAGGCAGACACAGGCAGACACAGACAGACAACAGACAGACAGAGAGACAGACAGTCACGGACAGTCACAGAAAGGCAGAGACTGACACAGACAGTCTCAGACTGTCACAGACAGTCAGAGAGAGTCACAGACAGTCCAAGACAGTCACAGACAGCCACAGGCAGTCACAGACAGTCACAGACAGTCACAGACAGTCACACACAGACACAGACAGTCACAGACAGACAGGATCAGACGGACCGTCTCAGACAGACAGACAGTCACAGACAGACAGACATTCACAGACAGACAGGCAGTCACAGACGGACCGTCTCAGACAGAAAGACAGTCTCAGACGGACTTTCTCAGACAGACAGTCTCAGACGGACTGACTCAGACAGACAGTCTCAAACGGACAGTCTCAGACAGAGAGTCTCAGACGGACAGTCTCAGACAGACAGTCTCAGACGGTCAGTCTCAGACGGACAGTCTCATACGGACTGTCTCAGACGGACAGTCTCATACGACTGTCTCAGACGGACAGTCTCAGACGGACAGTCTCAGTCAGACTGTCTCAGACAGACAGACAGACAGACAGACAGACAGACAGACAGACAGACAGACAGACAGAAATACAGACAGACAACAGACAGACAGACACACACAGACAGACAGACAGACAGACAGATAGAGAGACAGACAGACAGACAGACAGACAGTCACAGACTGTCACAGACAGTCACGGACAGACACAGACAGTCACAGACAGTCACAGACAGTCACAGACAGACACAGACAGACACAGACAGTCACAGACAGATACAGACAATCACAGACAGACAAACAGACAGACAGAAAGACATACAGACAGACAGACAGACAGACAGTCACAGAGAGTCACAGACAGTCGGAGACAGTCACAGACAGTCACAGACCGACACAGACAGTCACAGACAGTCACAGACAGTAATAGACAATCACAGGCAGACACAGGCAGACACAGACAGACAGACAGACAGACAGACAGACAGACAGACAGGCAGACAGGCAGACAGACAGACAGACAGACAGACAGTCAGACAGACAGACAGACAGTCACAGACAGTCACAAACAGTCACGGACAATAACAGACAGTCACACACAGTCACAGACAGTCAGAGACAGTCACAGACAGTCACAGTTAGTCACAGACAGTCACAGACAGTCACAGACAGTCACAGACAGTCACAGACAGTCACAGACTGTCACAGACAATCACAGACAGTCAAACAGACAGACAGAAACTCACAGACAGACAGACAGTCACAGACAGACAGACAGACAGACTCAGACGGGCAGTCTCAGACGGACAGTCTCTGACGGACAGTCTCAGACACACAGTCTCAGACGGACAGTCTCAGACGGAAAGTCTCAGACGGACAGTCTCAGACGGACAGTCTCAGACGGACAGTCTCAGACGGACAGTCTCAGACGGACAATCTCAGACAAACTGTCTCAGACAGATAGACAGACAGACAGACAGAGAGACAAACAGACAAACAGACAAACAGACAGACAGACAGACACACAGACAGACCGACAGTGAAACAAACGGACAGACAGAGAGACAAACAGTCACAGACAGTCACAAACAGTCACGGACAGTCAGAGACAGTCACAGACTGTCCCGGACAGTCACTGACAGTCAGAGACAGTCACAGACAGTCTCAGA